>JASDQU010106787.1:64095-76397 GCA_032191745.1 Picea mariana | reverse complement strand
TCCTTCTTTCCCCAACTGATTGGCTTGCCACTTCTTCCCAGTGTTGGAGCACGCTGAGTCTTTTCACCTTCTTCATCATTTCCCTTCTTCAATTCACCATAAGAAGGTTGAGGTGGTAATGGGATTCCTTTTTCATCTACTACTACTCTTCCCTTTGATGAGCAGTCTATCTCTACCATGTCTTTCACCTTCACAAAAGTGGTCTTCATGGTCATGGGATTTTCCCCCTTGCTATCAAAACCTAGGCTTTCATGCTTGACCCTTGGTGCAACTACAATGGAGCTTAGGACACCTTTCCTTCTCTTTCCTAGACTTGTCCATCATATCCCATTTGCCTTGATAGTTTTGATCCAATGCCCCTTATATGGATTTCAAATTCACCAAAATGTTGTTGAGAAAAGTCTAGGGAAGGTGAGCTCACCAAATTTGTCTCAATCATGGTGCTCATTTCTGTAGTGGAAATGGAAGGTGGCCTTACTTCCTGGTGCTCTTGGATAGTGTAATACCCTTGTTTTCCCTAGTTTGTAAATATAACTATAACTGGACAAGATACTATGGTAGACTAAATACGTGTGAATGTTTAATTTGATGAACACTTGTATAAAAGGGTCAATGTATGAATTTATGTTATTAATAGAATTTGAATATGTGTTGCACAACTGCTGAAAGGGGGAAAGTTTTCCAATATAGACCATGAATTCTATGAGAGATATGGTGAAGGGAAACCAGGTATGGTTGAGATGACCCTCACCAGACCAATACCTACTGGGTGTAATTTCTCAACAGTCATTTGACCCAGAAATGAATTACCTGTCAGGATGGTAGTTGGAAGGCCATCCTCAAGAGTTAATGAGGAGATGGGGCAGGGTACCCATCTATAAGGCTTCCAAGCCTTACCATGAGATGGGGATTCATACCCACGCAACCTTGCTGAGGAAGGAAATAAATGAGGTAATTCAGGGGTAGAGACAGATCTGTGATATAGCAGAGTAGAGAAAAACACTCTCCAGAGAAGAGAAATGAAGATACTTTGATTCTCAAGTTGAAAGAAAAGTTGAGCAGTAAGCTCGTTTTGGCTTAAGGAAGCCATAGGCAGGGTTTGGCTACAAGATGATAAATGAGGCTAACGAGTGACAGAGGATGTACTTGTGTATCCCTCCTTGATTAGAGCAGAGAAAACCAAAAACCCAGTTCCTGTGGGAGAAGGAGAGTAACCTTTGTCCCTGAATGTTGTGGAGCGAAGAGAAAGAATCTCTCTCAGAGCATCATGGACTAGCTCGGAGGTGGCCAGTGGTAAATCCGTTAGGAGTGACTGTGCCTATGGTTGGGAGGAAACAAGCACCCCTTTCAGTAGTTGCTTCACATTTTCCAGTTCTGATAAGTATTTCCATACTATGTGTATTATATTGAATGCGATGATGAAATATCTTAGTTATGATTCAGTCTTTCAGTAGTTGAACAATTATTAGAAAAACTCTGTGATTTTTTTAAACTGTTATATATATATGATCTTTCAATTTATCTTGGTTTTGCTTCTAGACAATCATGAGATGTGAATACACAGGAGAGAGCAGCTATGATCGACTGAAACGCCTAAGCCCTGCCAATCCTGTGAAGTTTACCTTAGCGGGAATGTTAAGTCAAAATTATGTGGGAGAAGGGCATTTTTCCCTTACACTGTTCACCCATCTGACAAAGGGCTCGTGCCCATGTCCTTAACCCAATTGTTGCTAAAGTATTATCACTTATCCCCTAGAATTTCCAAAGTATCCATGTGATCGAGGTCTGGGAACCCTGCACTAGTCCAAAAGGGGCTAGCTCTTTCAGCTTCGGGACTTCGGGACTTGTAACTCCACAATCCTCGAAAGTAGTCGAAGGCCGAAGTTGCGAATCGATGAGGGACGTCGATCTAGGGATCCAATATGGATCACTCTCAATCGTTAGATTGGATATAGGAAGGGTGACGTTAAGCACTTCAGCAAAGTTCTACTCTGGGAGAATAAGGAGTATTCTAGCATCGAAACTCTTGAACGTCGGAGTCACGGAGTAAATCCAGATCATTGAAAAGGAAGGGACATGTGTCCATAGATCAATGATCATTCGAGAGTCCATTTATTCAAAGGAATAAGGATGCGTGAGTTTCCCCAGATCCCTACAAGTAGGAGTAAATCATGGTCATAGCAGCTAGGTACATGTGGCGATAGATCTAGCGTGGTCTAGAGGGAAAGACGGGAGACACACTCACCGAACTCTCGAATGCCAAAATATTGAAGTAACGTGGACCATCGATCCTTGGATCCTTCGATATCCTTTAGAGCCATCAATCTAAGGGACCCACCTTTGACTACCTGACTAACTGGGAACGCATCATGGAGCAACACGTGGCCCCTACCCGTTCCCTGTCAAGTGTTGACCATTGAACTAGGACCATTGGATGAGGGGATATGGGGCAAGCGATCCTGTAGTCTAGAGATTCTGTAATCTGGAGGAAACCAGCCAAGACTTTATGAAGTATGAGCTCGCCAAAGTCACGAGTGTTGAAGTGGATCTCGACCGTTGGTCAAAAAAGGACACGTGGCGCAAGATCCTGTAGTCTGGAGACATAGCTCTTTGGGGGATTTGCGTCAAAAGGATTTGGTAAGCTCCGAAGTCGAAGCCGCGACGTAATGAGAATTGTAGATCTATGGATTTGCATGGGATCTTGCAGATCGTTAGATTAAAGTTCTGAGCAGTTATCAATCTTTGATGACGTGGCTCGTTGACGTCATCCCGAGTGACGTGGACCCATTCTATGTGTGCCACATGTCACCCAATTTTGGAAAATTCACATACCTATTGTGCTTATTAGAGCATGGCACATGTCACCCCCTATCGATGACACATGTCAGCGCTTGACCCTCATCGTGTGTCAGTTTTTGGTTCGTGCTCGCCTGGTCAACGTGGCTGGTGATGTATACGAGACTCCGGGAGTATGGGTAACTTCAAGAGTTCGGGGATTTTTGGGCATGTTATAATATAGGAACAACCAACACCAAATGTTGATCGTTGAAGGTCCAAGGCCACGTGGCAAGATATAGGGAGTTCGGGAGTTTGGGCATAGTATGGTAAAAGAAAGATTCAATGAGAGTCGTCGATCGCCAAAGGCTGAAATTCTAATGATGATAGTCTATCGTTGAATGTTGAACGTTGAAGGGATAGGGGCACGTGGAGAGATTACGAGACTTCGGGGATTGGGAAAAAGGTATGTTCAACGCTAAGTATCGAAGCCCCCTTTTTAACCGTAGATCTTGGCGGAGGATGTGAGCCGTTGATCCACTCCATTGTTCGATGATCTGAGAATTTGATAAGACTTTTGGAGCTCTTGAATCTCGAGAACTTCCTAAGTGTCGAAATCCTTGCTAACCCAAGCTCTCAGCTCTCGGTTTTCAACTCTAGGTCACGAGGAGGACCCTGCTAGCTGGTTTAATCGCTTAGTGAGAGATTTATAATTTGGGGAAGCAAAATGAGAGGGTTTTTCTTAAGTAAGGGATCGAAAATGAACCAGGGAAAGCGAAAAAAAAATTGATGCCCCATCCCTAGAAAGGCTATTTAGGGGTTGGTGTGTTACAAATTGGTATCAGAGCATGGCAACAACACTTAGCCTAATTGGGCTCATGCACGAGGCACATAAAAATATTATTAGAGAACTTATGGGGTAACACCCTACCTTACCCCTTCTAGTGTTAATAAATGTTTTGGAAGTCTGCATTGTAGGTGAATAATGTTTCCAAATAAAGAACTAACTTCACCTTGCAATGATATGTGTTGTTCATGAATTGGTAGATTAGTAACTAATAAAAATGTTTCAGTTGCACTCAAGTAGTCAGTGAACAACATGAGAACTACAGCGTAAAGAATGGTGACACATCAGGAGTTGGGAGAGAGCTCCCATAATAGAGAGGAGGAATATGATGAAAGGAGGGTCATGGAAACCCCTCCACATTTTTCCGAAACTGTAAGAACCCTCATGGCATAATTACATAGTTATAAGGATGACAATGAAAGGATAATCAAGGAACAGGAAAAGCAGACTAAATATAATGTAGTCCTACTGCAAAGCCTATCAAATATACAAAGGAAACTGCAACATGCTCCAGCTGCCATTCATGTGGACAGACATCATACCAAGAAAAATCCAAGTCTGCCTGAGATACAGAAGCATGGTCTTGAAAGTGTCCACATTGGGAGGAGTGCCTCAAAGAAGGCCCAACATGGAGCCAAGAGACATTCAATGGAAGATTCCTCTGGTGAGGACACTGACAACTCCAAGGAATATTCTAGTGGTGAAACTAGTTCCCATTCCCAAATAAGAGGAAATAAGAGGAAACATTCCAAGATTCGTGACCCTGAAGAATTCAAGAAATCCAAACCACCCACCTTTGATGGAGAGATTAAGAAGGGGGAAGAAGTATAAGTTTGGCTACTTGGCTTGAAGAAGTACTTCAGAGTCCATGACTACCCTGAAAACGTAAAGGCTCGGATAGACATTTTCAACCTAAATAGGAAAGCTTCCATTTGGTGGGAAGACCTTAGAAATGTGAAAGGACTCCATGAGAAGGAATTGTCATGGAAATAATTTGAGAAATACTTCAAGAATAAGTACCTATCAGAAAAGTACTTTGATGGGAAGACCAAAGATTTCTATGAACTCAAGTTGGGACAACTCACCATAGATGAGTATATCAACAAATTTCTTTAGTTAATGAGGTATGTGCCCTACATAAAGGATGAAAAGGTAAAGATGCAATGATTTATTAGTGGATTATCTCAGTCCTACTAGGACAGAATTGAATTTGATGAGCCAAAGACCTTAGAAGATACTATTCGAAAAGCAAGGTATTGCTATGAGAAATTCAAGAGTAAGACATAACCTCGTGAAGACTGGAAGAAGAAAAAAAAATTGGAATTCAAGAAGAAGGGGCTTAAACCCTCAAAATTTAAGAACCCAAGTAAGAGCTCTAGGATGAGCCTTCCTGCCATAAGTGTGTATCAGCAAAATTTTCCATCCCATAGAGGAAATAAGTCATTCAGAGCAACTCCAAGTAAGACTGATAACACGAAGAGAGAAACCTTGAAATGTTGGGGTTGTGGAGAGGAACATATGTTGAGGGACTATTCGCATAGGCAACAGAACCTTGGGAGGGTATACAACATCCAAGAGGCTACCACAATCAATGATGTGGCTAGGAGCCTGCCAGAAATTTATGCATCCTTGGATAATAGACAAGCTGACCACCAAGATTCAGTGGTGGAGATGGAAGGTACGATTTCCAACCATCTTGTTTCCATTTTAATGTAACCTGGTTCAAATTTAAGTCATGTTTCCCCTCAAACTATTGAGAAATGTAAATTGAAACAAGTTAAACATGTTAAATCATGGCTAGTACAACTAGCCACTGAAACCAAAATAAAAGTAATAGAGGTCATACCAACATGCCAATTTTTCATGAGTGGTTTGCCTGCCCAAGCAAACCTAAACATACTTCCTCTAAGATCTTATGACCTGTTGATCACCATGGACTAGTTGGCTGCCCAGAAAACCAAGTTGTATTGTTATAGTAAAACTTTGGAGTGTGAAAATGTAGAAGGAAGGAGGGTAACCCTACAAGAGATTCAAAATCTTGTCTCAGTGAGACAAATATCATCCCTCCAAGTGAATAAGTATTGCAGAAAGGGATGTCCCTTGTATGCAATCCAAGTACTAAACTCTATTGAGAATGACAAACCCAGCCTAGAGAACCATCTCAAATTGAGAGAATATAAAGATGTATTCCTGGAAGTGGTACCAAGTCTACCTCCAATAAAGGATATTGACTTTCCAATAGAATTTGTGCCAGGAGCAGTACCAATGTCTAGAACACCCTATAAAATGAGTACACCAGAGCTAGTTGAGCTCAAACTCCAGCTAAAGGAGATGTTGGACAAAGGATACATACAGCCTAGTGTGTCTCCATGGGCAGCACTAGCCTTGTTTGTGAAAAAGAAAGATGGCACACTTAGACTGTGCATAGATTATAGGCAACTCAATCAGATGACCATCAAGAATAAGTATCCCTTTCCCAGGATCGATGAATTGTTTAACCAATTAAGGGGTGCTACCATCTTCTCCGAGATTGAATTAAGGTCTGGATACCATCAAGTCTGAATTAAAAATGAATATATCCACAAGACAACCTTTAGCAAAAGATATGGTCACTATGAATTTGTGGTGGTGCCATTTGGGCTTACCAATGCACCATCCACTTTTATGTGCTTAATGAATAATGTATTCAGAAAGTTGTTGGATAGTTTTGTATTGGTTTTCATTGATGATATCCTAATCTATTCCAAGAATAGAGAAGAGCATGAAGAACATCTCAAGCTAGTACTCCAAGTACTAAGATAACATCAGCTCTATGCTAAGCTCAGTAAGTGTGACTTTTTCCAGAAACAAGTCCACTACCTAGGCCATGTTATTTATGAGGAAGGAGTGGCAGTTGACCCTGAAAATATTAAATCCATCATGGATTGGCCTACCCCAAATGATTTATCTAATATTAGATCCTTTATGGGCCTAGCAGGATACTATAGGATATTCATAAAAGGATTCTCCAAGATTGGTTGCCCAATCACTTCCCTTTAGAAAAAGGGGGTTAAATTCATTTGGACATCAGAATGTGAAGAAATATTTCAAGAGTTGAAATACCTTCTAACCAATGCACCTGTGTTGAAGATTGCATATCCAAACAAAGACTTCCTTGTGTGTACAGATGCCCGCAAGAAAGGGCTTGAAGGAGTCCTTATGCAAGAAGGACATGTGATTTGCTACGAGTCCGGAAAATTGAATGAGCATGAAGTCAATTATGTGACCCATGATATGGAATTGTCTGCCATAGTGCATGCTATAAAAATGTGGAGACATTACCTCTTAGGTAGAATATTTTTACTTATTACAGACTGTAGTGGATTGAAGTATTTTTTTGACCAACCAAAACTCAATATGAGACAAGCTAGGTGGATAGCTCTCCTTAGTGAGTTTGATTTTGAAATCAAACATATCAAAGGAAAGGAGAATAGGGTGGCTGATGAAATTAGTAGAAGTATGAAAGTAGTCCACTTGGTAGCTATAAGTGCCAGTGAATCACACATCAAAAAGAGGGTCAAAACTCCACAAGAGACAGATGCATTTTTCAAGATTGTGACATCATACCTAAAGGAATAGCCCACAAGGCTGAAGTATGAAGGTTATCAGATGCTTAATGATGACCTCTTGAATTACAAGGGAATATTATACATTCCAAAATGTGACGACTTGAAGAGGTTCATAATTGATGAACTACACAAAAGACCATATACTGGTCATCTTGGTTATCAGAAAATGATCATGACCACTAGAAAGCTATTCTATTGGCCTGGACTGAAAAAGGACATAGTTGATTACTTGGCTAAGTGTCTAGAATGTTAGGAATTCAAGGCAGAGCACTGACACCCAGCAAGGTTGTTACAACCCTTATTAATTCCCGAATGGAAATGGGAAACCATCTCCATGGATTTCATCACAGGATTACCAAGATCAACCAATAGAATGATGACATCATGGTAGTTGTGGACAAACTGAGAAAATTTGCTCACTTCATACCCGTCAATTCAACTTGCAAGGCAATAGATATTTCCAACATCTTCATGAAAGAGATATTCAGACTGCATGGCATGCCTAAGGAAATTATATCTGACAGAGATACAAAGTTTACTTCAAACTTTTGGAAATCTTTGTTTGCCGGTTTTGAAACAAAATTGCTCTTTAGAAAAGCCTATCACCCTCAGAATGATGGGCAGACAAAGAGGGTAAACCAAGTGTTATAAGACATGTTGAGGATGCATTTAATGCATCAACCCAAGAAATGGGAGGACTACCTACCAATTGTAGAATTTGCTTACAACAATGGCTTTCAAGAGTCATTGAAAATGAGTCCTTTTGAAGCCCTCTATGGAAGGAAATGCAACATTCCAATCAGTTGGAACAACCCAATAGACAGAGATACAAATGAACCAGATATGCTAAAGGAAAAGGAATAGCAAGTGATTCAGATCAGGAAAAATCTGAAGATAGCCCATGATAGACAAAAGAGCTATGCAGACCTGAAAAGGACTCCTAGAGAGTTCAAAGAAGGGGATCATGTATATCTCCGAGTTAGACCCAGGAGAAGATCCTTCAGGATGGGAGCTTATGCCAAGTTGGAACCTCGGTATTGTGAACCCTTTGAAGTTTTGGATAGAGTGGGACCAATAGCTTATCGGCTAGCACTTCCTCCCACAATGAAGGCTCATAATGTTTTCCATGTTTTTTTATTAAAGAAGTATGTACATGATTCTAATCATATTATTGACTGGTCTATGATTCAGGTGGAACCCGAGGGAGAATTCCATCCAAAACCTCAATGCATAATAGACAGGAAGGAAACCCCACTTATGAATAGAACCATTGCATAGGTCAAGATGAAATGGAAACACTTTGGCCCAGATGATGCTACATGGGAAATGGAGGATGCCATGAGATAGGCATATCCATTTTTGTTTACTTTTCTGCATACAGAACACATCAGAAGATAGAACATCAAGGACGATGTTCCTTTAACAGGGAGGAGATTGTAATACCCATGTTTTCCCCAGTTTGTAAATATAGTTATAATCGGACAAGATACTATGGTGGGCTAAATATGTGTGAATGTTTAATTTGATGAACCCTTGTATAAAAGGGTCAATGTATGAATTTATGTTATTAATAGAATTTGAATATGTGTTGTACAACTGTTGAAAGGGGGAAAGTTTTCCAAGATAGACCATGAATGTTATGAGAGAGATGGTGAAGGGAAACCAAGTGTTAGAAAAATAGGACTGTGGAGCAATAAAATAAAAATAAATGCGGAAACAAAACACAGAAGATACACAATACAAGAGAGACACAGATTTACGTGGTTCACCCAGTGTGGGCTACGTCCACCACAGAAATTGCCAGGTCCTTCCTTTATTATTATCCAGCAAATGAAGGGATACAAACTACAACAAAACCCATTGTAACTTCATCTTCTTTCTCTCACAGTCTCCTCTCTCAGAATACAATATTCGCCATCAACCATAGCCGCAATAAATTTCCCTCATAAAAGAGGGTTGCCTTCTAGGGCAAAAAAACCCTAACATAATCTCTACCCTTAGATCTGTGACCTTATAATGAACTGTCCAGATTTACAATGAAATTACAATATACATTTACAAGTCAATTTTTCCTTCAGGGGCCTGCTTGCCCCCAGACCCCCCAGCTGGGGGGATAGCCCCCCTGGACCCCGCAGAGGGGGTACCCCCCCTCTACACTCCCCCGTGTGGAAGAGTGTACATACTTCTGGGGTGTAAATACTTCATGGGGTATAAACATGGCTGAATGTAAAAGACCTCTGAATCAGGAAGATAATCAGGCTCCACAACCAACACCAAGTATATTTGAGATGACCCTCACCAGACCAGTACCTACTGGGTGTAATTTCTCAACAGCCCTCTGACACATAAATGAATTACTAGTGAGGTTGGTAGTTGGAAGGCTATCCTCAAGAGTTAATGAGGAGATGGGACAGGGTACCCATCTGTAAGAATTCCAGGCCTGACCACAAGATGGGGATTTAAACCCACTCAACCTTACTGAGGAAGGCAAGAAATGAGGTAATTTGGAGATAGAGATAGATCTACGATATAGTAGAGTAGATAAAAACACTCTCCAGAGAAGAGAAGCGAAGATACTTGGATTCTAAAGTTGAAATAAAAGCTTAGCAGTAAGCTCGTTTTGGCTGAAAGAAGCCATGGGCAGGGTTTGGCTACAAGATAGTAAATGAGGCTAACAAGTGACTGAGGAAGTACTCGTGTAGATGTCCTTGATTTGAGCGGAGAAAACCAGACACCCAGTTCCTGTGGGATAAGGGAGAGTAACCTTCATCCCTAACTATTGTGGAGTGAAGAGAAAGAATCTCTCTCAAAGCATCATGGACTAGCTCGAGGGTGATCAGTGGTAAATCTGTTAGGAGTGATTGTGCCTATGGTTGGGAGGAAACAGGCACCCCTTTCAGCAATTGCTTCACATTTCCAGTTTTGATAATTATTTTCATACTCCGTGTATTATATTGAATGTGATGATGAAATATCTTATTTATGATTTAGTCTTTCAGCAGTTGAACAGTTATTAGAAAAACTCTGTGATTTCTGTAAATTGTTATATCTATATGATATTTCAATTGATGTCAGTTTTGCTGCTAGACAGTCATGAGATGTGAATAAACAAGAGAGAGGGGGTATAATCGACTGAAATTCCTAAGCCCTTCCAACCCTATGAAGTTTACCTTGACGGGAATGTTAAGTCTGAATTATGTGGGAGAAGGGCATTTTTCCCTTAGACTATTCACCCATCTGATTGAAGGTTCGTGCCCATGTCCTTAACCCATTTGTTGCTAAATTATTATTGCTTAGCCCCTAGAATTTCCAAAGTATCCATGTGACCGGGCTCTGCGAACCCTACACTAGTCCAAAAGGGGCTATCTCTTTAGGCTTCGGAACTTCAGGACTTGTGACTCCACAATCCTCAAAAGTAGCCGAAGGCTAAAGTCACGAATCAAAGAGGGTTGTCGATCTAGGGATCCAGTATGGATCGCTCTCAGTTGTTAGATTGGATATAAAAAGGGTGGCATTAAGTGCTTTGGCTAAGTTATACTCTGGGTGAATAAGGATTAGTCTAGCGTCGAAACTTCTGAACGCCAGAGTCGCGGAGTAAATTTGTACCGTTTAAAAGGAAGGGACACGTGTCCATAGATCAACGATCATTCAAGAGTCCAGGTATTTGGCAATATATGGATGCGTTAGTTTCCCCGAAGCTCTACAAGTAGGAGTAAATCCTATCCATAGAGGCTAAGTACATGTGGCAATAGGTATGGTGTGGTCCGAAGGGAAAGCTGGGAGACACACTCACCGAACTGTCGAATGTCGAATGTCGAACTGTCGAAGTAACGTGGACTGTCGATCTTCGGATCCTTCAGGATCCTTCTGAACTTTCGATCTAAGGGACCCACCTTTGACTACCCGACTAACCAAAAACACATCATGGAGCGACACGTGGCCCCTACCCGTTCCCCATCAAGTGTTGATCATTAAACTAGGACCATTGGATGAGGGGATACGTGGCAAGTGATCTCGTAGTATGGATATTCTATAATTCGAAGGAAATTGACCAAGATTTTATGAAGTATGAACTTGTCGAAGTTGCGAGTGCCGAAGTGGATCTCGATCGTTGGTCAAATAAGGACACATGGCGCAAGATCTTGTAGTCTAGAGACTTATCTCTTAAGGGGATTTACTTCTAGAGGATTCGGTAAGCTCTAAAGCCGAAGCCATGAAGTAATGAGAACCGTAGATCTATGGATCTGTGTGGTATCTTATAGACCATTAGATTAAAGGCCTGAGCAGTTATCAGTCTTTGATGACGTGGCTCGTTGACGTCATCCCGGGTGACGTGGACCCATTCTATGCATGCCACATGTCACCCAGTTTTGGAAAATTCACATACCTATTGTGCCTGTTAGAGCATGACACTTGTCACCCCTTGAACCTCACCGCATGTCGGTTCCTGGTTCGTACCCTCCTGGCCAACATAGCTAGCGACGTATACGAGACTCTGGGAGTATGGGTAACTTCGGGAGTTCGGGGATTTTGGGGCATGTTATATTATAGGAACAACCAGCACCAAACGTCGAACATTGATCCCCGAAGGGCCAAGGCCATGTAGCGAGATATCAGGAATTTGGGAGTTTGGGTATAGTATGGTAAAAGAAAGATTCAACGAGATTCGTCAATCATTGAAGGTCCAAATTCTAATGATGATAGTCGATCGTCAAACACCGGACGTCGAAGGGATAGGGGCACGTGGTGAGAATAGGGACTTCGGAGATTGGGAAAAGGATATGTTCAATGCCTAGTACTGAAGCCCCCTTTTTAACCATAGATCTTGGCAGAGGATGTGAAACGTTGATCCCCTCCATTATTCGGTGATCTGAGAATTTGACAACACTTTTGGAGCTCCTGAAGCTCGGGAACTTCCGAAGTGCCGAAATCCTTGCTAATGCAGACTCTCAACTCCCAGTTTTCAATTTGAGGTCACAAGAGGGACCTCGTTAGCTAGTTTAATCACTTAGTGAGAGATTTATAATTCATGGAAGTAGAATGAAAGGGTTTTTCTTAAGGGACCGAAAATG
>JASDQU010106787.1:34970-54318 GCA_032191745.1 Picea mariana | reverse complement strand
TATATGGAAGGCCAAGGATCAGATATCTCCTGTCGTGACATGGAAACCCAACATTTAATTTTGATTTTTTGGCACAAATCCTGATGTACGTGGGATGTAGTGGAGCGGCTAGCATATACGCTTGATGTGTAACTTGCAAGGTGCATACAAGTGGAAAAATATTTATTTTTGTCTATGGATTTATCAATCAGGGAAAGTAAGTCTGCATGGGGGAATGGAATAAGGCCCTCTCTGTAATATTGCATAGGGTGAGGCAAATATTTCTCCAACAGATGCCCCCTAATGTGTGAAGTCAGAGGAGTATTTGTGATGGCCGAAATACATTATAAATAACCCAGGAGTGGAGTGGTATAGAACCAGCTGGATGAACTTGATCACTCATTACATTCTGCACTAACTTTGCATACATGGTTGCCAAAAATACACTGCATATCCATGTGAAAATATACCAAATAAGTGTCTGTGGCCATGAAAAGGAAAATACAAATGCGGTTACATGCCAATAGTTGTCATGGTCACGAACAAGGCCCAGTAGAACCAGTCTCAAAACCAATCTCAAGATATATGTATACCATGGAGTACAATCTAATCTCCCATGATCACATAAGTCATATAGGTATTGGTCCAATGAAAAGGAAGCAACAGCTCGGGAAAGATGTAGCCACATAGTGATGTCTTCAAGTCTTCTACACAATCTGCCAAAGGTGCAAGTCTACATCATGTGAATAAAGGAGTTGAGGTCGAACACAATGAGACATCGTTTGATTATCGGTCATTGAGGTATACCATTAAAAAATGCGAGACAACCTACCGATAATGAAAGTAGGTATCAAGGAACTGAGTACATTATTACAAGTGTGAATAGAGGATTTGGTGTCGAACACTTGAAGAATCCATCGATCAGTAGACATTAAAGTATTCCCAACTGTTGATGGCGAGACCGCCTGCCACTGATGACTACAAGCCTCAAGGTACGCATAAGAATCTAGGTCCTGTTTCCAGAATAAATGGGTTGATTTTGATGGAAAGAGACCCACTGAAAGGAGCGAATTAAGGCATCTCTCATTAGTCAGCACAAGGTACAAAGCATGAGCTTCATGATTTGGTGGAAATCGGACGAAGAACAAGTTCACAAACCAACGACCATATGCGTCTTTCGGGTGTGCCAAGTGTAAGAGGTACATGAAAAAGACCCTATGAATAGCAGCCAATGATGAAAAACTACTGATAAAGGTGAGGAAACCACCAATAAGGCTAATGGCATCCAAGACACTGCATGAATCCCAATGTGTGAATAGATGTCTTGCCGTTGAACACAAGGGAAACCACCCAGTCAACTACCAATGATGAAATGTCGATTGTTGGGTTCAAGGTTACCTACCAATGATGAAAGTAGGGTCGGTTGCATGATAGGACTACAGTATCATGTGATTATGAGACAAACTGAGGGTATGCATGACATGCAAAGTCAAGAGTTTTGAGAAGTGGCTGACACGGGTTGATAGACTTCCTTTGAACAAGAGCATGAGACATATGGTGGACTCTGGTTGCATAGACCCAATGATAAAATCATAATATGCAGGAGGCATCAATGAAGTTCTCTGTAGAGACTAGAAGAGTAACCAGTCGGTAGAAAAGACTCTGTAACAAGCTCATCTTCCTAAGGCCATGCTAAACCCAAAATTATGATGAATGGACTCAAATAAATTTGAGCTATGTTCAAAGGCGACATGATTGTTGTCGATATAAGATAATACTCCCTTCTCGCCCAACTTTTTTTGCTTTTTCATAACAAACAAATGCTATGATACAGAGGAGGAAACGAGTGTCACAAGTAAGCAAAACTAGTTCCAGCAGTGGAACGTACCTATGCTCAATGCAGGGAACTGCATGCGGGAGATGGACACTCGGGGGAATGTTCCCTCCTAGGTATAGGGTGTCAAATTGTGAAGGATATAAACAAGGCTCTGCTTGGTTGAGGATGCAAAACTACTGAGGCAAACAGTTTATAAGGTAAAGCGAGAACCGGCTATAGGCTTAGTACTGCAAGCAAGGACATGAGATGCAATCACAACTTAACGCCAAAAAATGTCATTTTTTATGTATTTTAGTCTACTTGGTGTGAAAAGGGATAAACTTGTGTCAAATAGACATCTCTTCAAAACCAATTTACGAGTGTGAAAAAGACAAGTTCACTCAGCGATTTTTGCACTTTTTGATAACAAGTCAGAAAAGAGCGTAACTAAGACTCATGGTCTTTCAAATCCAATTTAATGAGTGTGAAACAGACAAATCACTCAACAATCTTTTATGTTTTAGATGAGTCGGAAAAGATATTAAATTAAACTCATTTGGGAGTCCACGGGGTATAAAGTCACATGTTTATGAATGAGAAATGAGGCTCAGCATAAAATCAAGCACGAGTTGTAAGGGACTCCCGGTCCAATTGAAAAAATCTTTGCATGGGCACCAAATGCAGTAGGGGGTCTAACTAGGGAACCCATGTTTGGTAAGTCTCTACCACTTGAGAACGACACAAATTTATAGCAGATGGAAGGTTCTGTGTCCCAACAAATGGGTTCGTACCTAAAGCATAATGAGTGACAGTTATAGGATAATGCAAAAATGCATAAAATCTCTCTATGGCTAGGGTAAACCACAAAAAATAGGTATGACTACAGAAATCAACACAATTCCAGCATATGCTATATAAACCAATGTGCAAGAGATATAAGAAAGAGGCCTACCTCGTCCAAACGTTTGATGATGTCCACCATTGAGCACTTTGACCCAAAGCTTTATACCTGCAACAAGTTCCCAACAAACAAGCAGAGCAAGCATATATTGATAATATAGAAGGTTAGCACATTAGATAGCATAATCCACTAATATACAAAGCAAACATGCCCAAGGATAATAATTCATATATTTGAAAGATATCAATTGGACAGGAAAGGAATATTTCTATTAATAAATGATCAGCAAAATTGAAAACATTACAGACTTCCGTGTCGGCACGGTTCAAAACCAAGAAACCGATTTCCTTCCAACTAGGCCTCCACCACCAAAGGCAAGCTCATATAAGGGAGACAAAAGAAGTTCTCCATTAATAAGGGAAGAGCTTGGGGGCTGAAAAATGTGTTTAGACTTAAAGGACAAAGGGATGCAGACTCAATATGAAGTAAATAATTTCTCCTGAGTAACTTTTCTCTCAAAGTTGAATTCTCTCCCTTTTCCATAGCTCAGAATTGGCTTCTTTATAGCCTTCACAATGCAACTGGAGGGTCAAGTCAGAACGTTTCTAGTATATGGAAGGCCAGGGATTAGAGATCTCTTGTCATGACATGGAAACTCGACATTTCATTTTGATTTTCTGGCACAAATCCTGATGTACACGGGTTGTAGTGGTGCAGCCAGCATATACGCTTGTTGTATAGCTTGCAAGGTGCGTACAAGTGAAAAAATATTTATTTTTGTCTTTGGATTTATCAATCAGGGAAGGTAAGTCTGCATGTGGGAATGGAATAAGGCCCTCTCTGTGAGACTACATAGGGTGAGGCAAATCTTTCTCTAACACTTGGAAACCTGATTTAGGTGGATATTGGTGGCCACCCACCTATTCCACTGGCTCGAAAAGCAATTTTCCACCTTGGCAATTTTGTGGCAGTTTTTCGGGTTCCAAACTTCTGGGGTTGTTTTGAGGCCCTAAACGACATATTTTGTGGATTTGGGGCCCAAGTGATTGTTAAAAGCAATGACCTGGACTAGTCGAAAATTGTTCTTCTCGATTAGACCTTTCCAACATGCTATCGTGCACCTAAAATGAAGATCGTATGCAAAAGTTACAACCTCAGGAAGTTGATATACTAACTTACCCAAACGGGGCCCACATGACCTTTGGTGCTTCATCTCCTAGGGTTAGTTTTTTGGATGTCTAGGGTTTTTAACATTCATGTTTATTGTAAAAGGCCTTCAAAGCCTCATTGTAACCATATTCTTGCAAATGAGCGCAGCTGTCGCATCTCTTCTCAGAGATAAGCTGCCACCATTCAAGCAAGCTTGTTTTCCGCTGCATTTACAGTTTCAGCTTATGTCCTTATTGAATAGAAAACCAGTTTTACTGTATCTCTATTATTTTGTTTAAGCATATTTTAATAATCTGTATTCATTTCATTCTGCTCATAAAATCCGGATCGGTGGTATCAGAGCGGTCTACTCCTTTTCGTCTTAATGCATGTCCCCAACGAGGTCAGGGTACAAAGAATTGGGTCTCGAGTTTGTTTCTCTTGAGGACAAAATCTCTCACATTCCCAAGAGACCTCTCATGGCAGGAGAAAAGAAAGATGACGGGATAGGAGATCCTTTCAAAATGTTGCTTGAGGAAGCCCTCACGCAACAGAGGAATGAGATGATGGATAGTTTCGCGCAAATCCTTCGGCGGCTACTAATAGACAACGCATCTTCCTCGAGCGGAGGTGTCGCCCCATTCAAGGTACAAATCAACTTCAATATTCCTATATTTGAAGGTTAGATAGACGCAGATGTTATAGACAAGCGGTTGAATCTACTATAAGGGTATTTTTTTGTCCATAACTTTTCGAATAGAGAAAAGATTACTTTTGCGCTTCTCAAAGTCATTCCCCATGTCAAAGATTGTTGGGAAACTTTCTGTGAGAAAAAGGAAATAGAGGAACCCTCATTATTTACAGTCATGGCCACCTGAGAATCCTTTAGGGATGCTATCAAGGAACAATACTACCCTGTCGGAAGTTATGACGACTTGTATACCAAATGGACCACACTGCAGCAAGAAAGAGAAAAGCAGTGCCAAAGTTCACAAATATCTTCCATACCTTGCACACCAAGTTGGGTATCAAATATTCAGAGCGACATCTGGTGCTCAAGTATTGCGGTGCTATGAATAGATACATCCAGACCAAAATCGAATTTATGGACATCTCGTCCTTGGGTGCGGCCTATCAATATGCTGTCAAAATCGAGCAGAAGCTCAAACAAAAGACGCAGCAATTTTGGCCTGGTAACCCCTCACAACAAAATCTAAGAAAGGGCGACCCCAACCCACAAAAAAAAGGACAGAGAAAATATGGACAGTATCAAGACAACCAGTCCAAGCCACAAGAAAAGAAGGACATTGGAAAGACAAAGAAAGATACCAATAAGTGGCGCTACTTCCATAAGAGCCCTTAGCATAACACTGTTGACTGTCTCTCAAAGCAGTCCCTGGTGGCCGAAGTGAAAGCCTCTGAATCAAATATGGATTCTTACTCTAAGTCAGAACTAGAAAGGGGAAGACAGACCATTGACACAGAACCCAGTGCCACCATTTCTACCACCAAGCTTCAGCCTAGTGAACCAAACGAGCCAAAAGAAGGAGAGTGCCTCTTCCATTCACAAGTGTGGGTAAAAGGCACCTCGTTGCACTTCATCGTTGATAGCGGTAGCCAGAAGAACCTCATCTCAAAGTTTGTAATGTTGTTTTGGGCCAACCTTATTTATAGAAACGTCATGATGTATATGAGTCTAGACCTCGTAGTGTTATTATTACTTTGAACAGGAAATTGTACATACCCGAGGTAGTCCCTCCTAGTGTTATTTCCATGATCTCTGCCAAGCAATGCAGGAAGGTCATCTCTCATACCAGGAAATTTGTCTTCTTCATGATTCACTCTCAAAGTGAGTGAAATATCATAGCCACATCCAGGTCCTCCCCGACCGATCTCTCCACACAACAAAAGCAAGTGGATAAGGTCGTGGAAAAATACTCAGATATCTTCTCCTCTCCTACTGGGGTACCTTTGCATTGTCAGGTCAAGCATCCCATTGATATGACCCCAGGCGCATTGCTACCCAATGGGCCAGTCTATCACCACTCTCTGTTAGAAAATGAGGATATCAAGAGATAGATTTAAGAACTCCTCCATAAGGAGCACATCTGTCCCAGCTCATCACCTTGTGGGAGCCCAATCGTGCTGGTGCAAAAGAAAGACAGGACCTAGTGACTCTGCATTGATTACCAGGCCCTGAATAAAATCACAATCTGAAACCGGTACCCGATACCCCGAATTGACGACCTCCCTTATTAGCTCACAGGGGCCAAATACTTTAGTAAGATTGATCTGAAGTCTAGCTACCACTAAGTACCAATAGAACAGACAGATATATGGAAGACTGCCTTCAAGTCAAAAGAAGGTCTTTTTGAATGGTTGGTCAAGCCCTTTGGTTTGAAAAATTCTCCAACAACTTTTATGAGGATGATGGACGATATCCTACAACCTTTCACCAATAATTTTGTAGTGGTGTATCTGGATGACATCCTCATCTACAACAAGACTTGGGCAGAACACTTGCAACACATTCAGCAGGTTCTGCACACCCTGCAGCAGCACAAACTATATGCAAACTTGGAAAAATGCTCCTTCAGCATGGACAAGATCCATTACTTAGGCTACATTTTTTATCAACATGGTGTGCATGTGGATCTAACCAAGATCCATGTCATCTGTGACTGGCTAGCCCCAACCACACTCACTAAACTTTGGAGTTTCT
Organism: Picea mariana; assembly: GCA_032191745.1. Taxonomy (NCBI): domain Eukaryota; kingdom Viridiplantae; phylum Streptophyta; class Pinopsida; order Pinales; family Pinaceae; genus Picea; species Picea mariana. The sequence goes on along the minus strand of JASDQU010106787.1, from coordinate 47,751 downwards.
TGGGCCTCACCAATTTCTATCACAGGTTTGTGCTGGGATTATGTCATATCGCATGGGCCCTTCTCCAAGTAACCAGAGGTGGCGGTAAAGCAAAATTTGTGTGGGGCCTGTCCCAACAACAAGAATTTGATGACTTGAAGAAGCGTTTGTGCTCATCCCTGGTACTTTCATTACCGGACCTACAACATCCCTTTGAGATCGAGACAGATGCTTTAGACTATGTTGTGGGCGTCGTTATCACTCAACACAGCCACCCCGTGGCATATCATAGTGAGACACTATCAGATGTTGTCCGTAATTACCATACTTACAACAAAGAAATGTACTCCATTGTGGAATCCTGCCACCAGTGCAGACATTACATTCTTGGGAAGGAGACAATCATCTACACTTATCACAAGCAACTACAGTTCATGCAAACCCAAGGCAAATTGCAGAATGACTGCCATGGGAAGTGGTCAACATACTTACAGCAGTTCCACTCCAACATCAAGTATAAAACAGGAAGTACCAACTGAGTTGTTGAATGCCTCAGCCGACCTCCAGTCATGACACTCACCACGGTGCTAGACTCTTGCAGTCACGAGACCTCCGGATGGCCCCACCTCTACAAGACAGACCCTGACTTCTCCACCACCAACTAAATGTTGGGCACCAACTCAGTGGTCGCTAATTTCCATCTTCAAGACGGGTTGTTGTGTCATCTTGGACATCTCTACGTTCCATCAAGCGAGTCCATGAATTTGATTTGGGAAGCTCACTACAGTCGGGTGGTAGGACACTTTGGCATCCAAAAGAACACTTTGGCATCCAAAAGACAGTGGTAGTGCTGCATAAACATTTCTACTGGCTAAAACTTCGATAGGATGTCAACAAGTATATCAGGTCATGCACTGCCTACACTATTTCCAAACTGACCACTAAGTATCTCAATGGACTACATGTCGGGCCTCCCCTCCACCAAAAGTCGAAATGACTGTGTTTTGTGGTTATTATTCACTTTTCCAAGATGGGAATTCTAGCCGCCTGCAAGAAAAACATCACAGCAGAAGCCACTACCAAGCTCTTCTTTGAACGAGTATGGGTAAATTTTGGGATCCCAAAAACCATTATCTCAGACCATGACAGTCAGTTCCTCAGCTCATTATGGTCAAGGCTCTGGTCACTACTGGATACCAAGCTCACCAAATCCACTGCCTTCCACCCCCAAACAGATGGCCAAACTGAGGTCATCAATCATATGGTCATACATATCCTATGCATGTACAATTTAAAAAAAACCCGCACATGGGATTAGAGTCTTCCCTATGTCCAGCATAGCTACAATTGAGCCCTGCATAGCTCAACTGGACACAACCCCTTTCAGGTGGGGTTGGGATTCCAACCATTGGGCCCCATGGATGTTGCACTACCCCTGGCAACCACCTCGGCCGACTCATCCCCTACTCCACCAGAAGCTAACAAAGCCACCCAATTCATTGAGCGGATCTAACACATCCGCCAACAGGTTCAGGATATTCTACAAAAGTCTAATGCCAAGTACAGATAACGCCATGATCAACATCGGGTGCCAAATAAGTTTCAGGTGGGTGACAAAGTTTGGTTGCATTTGCAGAAAGAACGCCTTACAGAGCCCCATCAGAAGCTTCTCCCACTCCGTTATGGGTCGTATACCATCACCAAGGTTGTGGGTGACAATTCTTTTGAGCTCAATATTCCCCCCTTCCTTGGTTTGCATCCAGTCTTCAACATGGCTCTCTTTCGGCCATATTTCCCACCATTATTGGACACCTTACAGATAGCAAAGTAGTTGACACCAACAAATCTCAACCCTGACTGCATGCAACAGGCATCCAGTGATCAGATTGTGGACACACAGATCAAGGGCACTCGACAGCAAAGGATCTGGCTTTATCGAGTCGTCAAAGCAATGCAGCTCCTACACCAAGGCAAGTGGCTCACCCGGGGCCAAATTCAATAGAAATTTCCTCATCTGATGGGGGAACTCGACGCAATGGAGACCATTGCTTTCTAAGGAGGGAGGATTTATCCAGGTGGATATCGGTGGCCACCCACCTATTCCACTCGCTCGAAAAGCAATTTTCCACCTTGGCAGTTTTCGGCAATTTTTTGAGTTCCAAACTTCTGGGGCCATTTTGAGGCCCTAAACGACATTTTTTGGGGATTTGGGGCCCAATGATGTAATAACTTATCCAAACGGGGCCCACATGACTTTTGGTGCTTCATCTCGTAGGGTTAGGTTTTTGGATGTCTAGGGTTTTTGACATTCTTGTTTAGTGTAAAAGGCCTTAAGAGCCTCATTGTAACCATCTTCTTGTGAACGAGCGCAGTCATCACATCTCTTCTCAGAGATAAGCTGCCACCATTCCAGCAAGCTTGTTTTCCGCTGCATTCACAGTTTCATCTTATGTCCTTATTGAATAGAAAACAAGTTTTATTGTATCTATGTTATTTTGTGTTAAGCATATTTTAATAATCTGTATTCATTTCGTTTTGCTCATAAAATCTGGATCAGAACCTAAATTGGGAAACTAGCTTTGAATGTTTGCTCAGTCTAATTTGACAATCTTTGTTACAATGTATCCTATGGTTCTTTCTATGAATCCTCCTCTCTTGGCCAGCCAAAAATCCCTTTGAGAGTGAAACTACAAAGTAAATAGGGAGAACTAGGGTAGTGGGAAGGCCATGGGCTAACCTTTTGTTTCACATTCCTCGCCCTATTCTCTCTTTTTTTTTTTATCTTTTAATTAATCCATTTTTTCCTTCTCATTTTATCTTATTCCACTTTTACATTTTCATTTAAAAAAAAATCTCGAGTTTACTTAACTTTCATCAATTTCTAAATGAACTTGTCGGTAGTGAGTCTTACAACCATTTGCTTGTTTGGATTCGTTTCATATCACTAAGAGATGGTCTCTCCCTTTGTTGAACCATGTATCCATTTATATGATATACTTGACTCTATTTAGCCATGAGCACAGAAATTCCAAACTCATGAAAGAAATAATGATTATCTTACCTTATGTTGTGTTCTTTGGTGGTTACCTTGTCCTCTATTCGACTAGTGACTTCCTCCATAGGTTGTTGGCATCCCAATGCAACAAATACAAAACATAAAGTATTTTGCTTATGTTATGCTCTATTAACTCTATAATACGCTACACATGGTCTGTTAAGAATGGAATTGAAGAAAAGTTCCACATCTTTAGGGAAATGGGAAATTGTGCTTGATACACTACAAGGAGAAACCTTGTAGCGGAGGTTTTTACAGAACCTCCCCGAAAAACTTATCCCTTCTTTGTTTATAATGGAGGTTGTTAGCAGAGACGGGAAACCAAATGTTTTTGCAGAGGTTTTTTTAGTAGTTCACCTTTAACGTACAAACACATCGGTGCACATATAAACAATGATGCCTCGGTGCTTAACTTGTCAAAAGCATTGTCATATGTTATAATAAAAAAATAATCATTGAATAAAGCACCCTGGTGTTTTTCAACATTACGATCTAGTGCGTCTCTATGTCGTCAGGCGCACAGCGGCAGGGTATTTAATTTTTTTTACCAAACTGATTTTTATCATTACACTTCATCCTGTGCTTCCAAAGTCTTAAGCAAGCACCGATGCTCACTCTCCTTCCAAGGACTCCATGTTTGTGGTGCTCTACAACAAGTTTGATAGCTCCAATGGTAGATTCCACATATTTTGAAATTTTGGAAATTACAATAAATTTTCATTTCCTCTCAATGGTGGAACCATGCCTCCTTGGGACATAAGAGTCCAAGTAAAGTGTTTATGACCTTCCTATTTGCATTTTCATCTGACTCAAATTTGAAATTGGCTTTAAATTCAATTGTTTTTTCAAAAAAAAATCCATTTTTTTGTGGTGCGCTTGAATGCGTTGGCTCACCCTGAAGCGGTGCATCGCATGCATTAATGCACAGTAAGTAGTGCCACTAGTGCATATACTCTAATAGTATGCACCGGTGTCGTTCAAATAAAAGCACCATGATTAATTTAAAAAAAAAACATAGTGATTTTTCTTTTGTGATGCCCTATTAACAATGCATTACAAAAGACAACACACCATTAACCAACATGTTGGTGCTTTGGGAACACTAGAGCACTGATGCGTTTCATTTAGCAAAGCACCCCACTAAGCTTACATTTCATAAAATTTAGCGTAGGGTGCGTCCATTTTAACCAAATGCGATGGTGTTGTTAAACGAACTACACCGGGAAAATAATGAACCACTTTGCATAGTATGGCATCTCGTTAGATGACCCTTTTCCGGTGCTCTATAAAAACAACACATCGCTAAAAAAAATCCAAGTGCTCCAATGACACAAGAGCATCGATGCATTCATATTAACACATCGCACCACTTAATTTGCAACATAACAATTTAACCTAGTGATGCCCCTAGGTCCAACACATGCACTAGTGTTCTAAAGAGCATGGCACTGTGTTGAATATTTCATAATCTAATAACACAGTGCATCTAAAGGGATGCACCGCTAAAATACGTGGCGATGTGAAAATCTTCATAGTTCACCGGTGCATAAACTCTAATAGTACGCATCGGTGTGTAAACACTAACCGTACATAGCGGTGTTGTTCGAAGAAAAGCATCACGATAAATTATAAAAAATAAACATAGTGGTGCATCTTTGGTGCTGCCCTGTGACTGATGCGTTTGGAACAGTGGCGCGTCAGTTCTTTTGATGTTACAAAGTGCATTGTTCAACTTAGAGCCCATAAAATTTAGCATAGTAGTGCATCCATGTCAACAAAATGCACCGATGCAATTTAATGAATAACACCAGGAAAATATTGAAGAGCTTGGCACTGCACCGATAAACAACATGCCAGTGCTCTGAGAATACGTGAGCACCAGTGCGTTCAAGCAAACCAAGCACACTGCTAAGTTTGCAGTGCATAAAATTTAGTGTAGCGTTGCATACATGTTAAGAAAATGCACCAGTGTTGTTAACACAACCACACCGGGAATATATTTAACAACTTGGCATACTAAGGTGTCATTTTGGACACCTCATTATCGGTTCTCTATACAATACAATGCACCGCTAAACAAAATGGTGGTTCTCAAATAATAGGATAGCCCCGATGCGTTAGTATTAACACATTGCACTGGTTAATTTGCAATAAACAATTTAACCTAGCGATGCCTCTACGTCTACAAAACACATCGATGATGTAAAGAGAAAGACACTGGGTAAAAAAAATTACAATTTAGCAACGCGAAAAACCATTTCGGTGTAGATCATCGATGCGTGGTAGCAACAACATCGCTTATTGGGGGAGAAAAACAGTTGGGCGCAAGTCTCACGGAAGTAGTTGATCAGATCTAGCTAACTAGTTATTAGAAGCTAGTTGTAACTTGACCTATTCAAGTTATCATGTAATAACAAGCGTCTATATAAGAACGACTCCTATTCTAAATAAAGGGATGGTCAGTGTGCTTTTAGTTTTGGTGATAGTATTCATGTTTTCTTGTTCTAGTTAATTTCTTGAGTATTATTATTGCAGATCAAATGGTATCAGAGCATCTATCTGAGATACTTTTGCTCCAATAAGTTTCAAATAGAGAATTTTTTTATGGGATGCTAGTCTCTGCACTTCCAGTATTCAGATATAGAGGTGTGCTAGTGGTGGCTCCACCCTCCCTTTCTCAGGAAGTGTGATGGGATTTTCTCCAAACCTCCACTTCTAATTCCTTTGGGTGATTTCCAGCTTTAGAGGTGTCTTCGGGGATCAATTATCACTCCATCTCTTCCAACGTAGTGTGCTAGGGTTGCTCTTTACCTCCATTGCTCAGTGCTTTGGTTGTGGGGATATTATACACCCCTCCTCTTCTCCTATTCATTCTAGGGTGCACTAGGGTTTTCCACGACCTCCCCTCTCTTCCAGTGTTCCTTCTCAGTATGCGCTTGGATAGGTTTTCCTAGTGTTCCCTCTTTTTTGGGCTCCAAATGGTGTGATTTAGGGTTGGATCTAAATACAGGGTTTTCCCATCTAGATCTAGCTCTCAATCGAGATCTAATCCAGATCCATAGGATAGTGCGCTAGGGTTTGCTCAAGACAATGTGCTTGAGGGTTTTTCCTCCCTCTTGGGCTCCAACATCTTTGCTCTTTTTTTTTCAGTGCACTCTCCATTCTCAGTTCCAAGTTTCTTCAATATATGAAGGCAATGCCTCCTGGTAGAGACCCCTCCCCTAAGGATTCTACATATGGGAAATCTTCTCCCATTCAGGACCTGGCTCTTGCTCTGAATGAACTCATGTAACTATAGCGGATATCCCTAATGCTTCTATAGTTGGATGCTTGCTTCTAGTTGCCTAAGTTTTCAGAGCATATGATGGTGAGGTTGTCGATTACTAGTTATGCAGTCTATCCACTTATTTCAATACCTTCCCAAGAATGACATAAGAAGATAAGCTACATATCGTTAATTTACAATTGGAAGGGGTTGCTCAAGCTTGGTGGGACACCCAAATGGATACCTTTTATCTGGTGTTGGACTTGGTGGTGGACTTAGGAGATCAGCCTACGGCCACCCCTCCACCTATTGGTTCTTGGGATGCCTTTTGTCAGGCATTGTGCAATTGCTTCTATCCCCTAGGGTACCATAAAAATATCCTAGGTCATTGGTTGCAACTCCGCCGTCTCTTGGGACAGTTAGTCCAAAGCTACATTGAGGTGTTTACTAAGCTCCACATTCAGTTGTAGATTCAAGATCCATAAGAGTTACTCATTGTTAAATTTAATTATAGTCTTTTATTATTGTTATGTAGAGAGGTTGATTGATTTGAAAGTTCTTTATTAGATAAGGCCTTTCTGCAGGCCTTAGGAAGCTATCTCCTCGCCTTCAATATCCTCTATCCAAACCTGACCCTTCATCGGCTCCTTCTCCTACCTCTCCTACCTTTCTCAAGCCTAGAAAATGGTGTTCTTATCACAAATCTCAATTTCACTCCTTAGCTAAATGTTGTGTTCTTCGTAATCAGAATCTTCTCAAGACTCTATTCACGAATTCTCCCAATTCCTCCTCGAGCACAGAGCCCCCCCCCCCCGAGTTGATCACCTTGGAGAATCCTATAGAACCAGACCCTTCTCTCCTGCTCATGATCACTGATCCACAAACTTCTTGACCAATGCCTTTGTTTACTCACAATTCCCATATAAAGCAATCCTTGACCACATTGTTGTGTTGATTTTTCCACTTGGGCGGATAAAAACCAATCACTTACCTACCATTTCAAGCGATAAAAGTAATACAGTCAAACATTACTTGGTTAACGGGCCGGCCAACCATGAAGTAAACAAAGAAAATAAAAAGGAAGAAAATGTAACAAAACTAAGCATGCATGAGAGACAATTAGAAACTAAAATAGGAACAAGAAATTGTTACCAATAGATAGTCTTTTGATTGATAACACCTTGAAGAAATATAGGGACTTATGAATCTCCTCTTGAGGTGCCCAATATAGAGATCCTTCTCGTCTAACAATGAAACGATAATGGTGAAGAATTACTTGCCAAGATTCTCAAGAGGTGAGAAGAATGGCACTTGCTATGGATGCTAGAAAGCTTCAATGAGAAAGATGGATTCTCAAGGAGCAATTCCCACAACATAACAATACTTATAAACTCTCTTTTTGTTTGCATACCTCAAGCTTGTATTTATAGGAGTCATACAAGATTTTACAAAACTAGTTTGTAGTGTGAATAGGGGCCCTCAAGTAGGTACCTCCTAGTCCTTAAATGGCCCCAAGGCTAGATTTCGACCTGATTTGGGCGTCTTGTCATGGTACACCTCGAGTTGGAAGTGGGTGAATCCTGCCAAAAATCATATGCATCGTTTTTTCATCTGCACGAGTTTCTTTGAGGACAGTCGTGCAACCCACACAATTTGTGTAGATTTGGGAGTGTTGGCTCGTACAAATGTGCACATGCAGGCCTTTGGGAGACTGCGCAAAATTTTAAGGAACAATTTGTATAGTTTTGTGACTTTCTGAATGAATCTTGTTAATGTTGGAGGTATGTTGATTGGTATGTTTCATTGGTACTCTCTTCGACCATTATTTGTATTGTTGTGAGCTATTTTTTGGTGATAACACACATTCATCCTCGACAATGGTAGCCAAAAGAATTTGGTTGCTCAAGATTTGGTGCAGCGGTTGGCGCTTCCTACTACCCCTCATCTGACACCCTACAAATTGGGTTGGGTTCAGAAGGATGGTCCCCATGTGAGGGTGACCCAATGTTTTGCCCTTACTTTGGCCATCAACCCTTTTCGTGATATTGTTCTTTGTGATGTGTCTCCTTTGGATTGTGCAAATGTGCTTCTGGGTATTCCCTATCAGGAACATTTTCATGTTGTATACCATGCTCACAATCATTAGTATCATCTTCAGAAAGATGGGCATACCTATGTCCTCACCTCATCCTCTTTGCAATCCCCTAGCTTACTTTCTGTCCAACCAGTTGTTCGTCAAATATGTCTCAACAAATCCATTTCCCTCTATCTAGTGCGCCCTCTTAAACTAGATAACCCCTCTCATGCCTTTCCTTCAGATATGACTAATTTAATCACATCCTTTGCAGATGTATTTGTTGCACCTATCGAACTACCCCCCATTTGTTCCATTGATTTTATTCATGGAGCCAGTTTTCCCAATGCCCCTTCTTATCACTTGGTTCCTCGTGAGGTTGAGGAAGTGGAATGCCAGCTCCAACAACTTCTTAATACTGACCACATCCAAACGAGTTCTTCAACTTGTGCCTCTCCTTCCTTCATCATTCCTAAGAAGGATTTTGAGGAATGATCTCTAGTCACAGACTATGAGGCTCTAAATAAGGCTACGATCAACAATCACTACTCTCTATCGTGCATTGATGATTTATTGGATCATTTAAAGGGTACTCATTTCTTTAAAAAAATGGATCTTAAAATAGGGTATCATCAAGTTCACATGAATGCAACAGACACATGGAAGACAACTTTCAAAACCAAATTTGGTCTTTATGAATGGATGGTGATGCCATTCATTCTTACTAACGCCCTTGCCACTTTCATGAGGCTAATCACTGACATTTTCAAAGCACACTTGGGAAAAATTATGGTGATCTGTTTGGTTGACATCTTTCTCTTCAACAAGAACTAAGAAGATCATTTGTTCCATGTGCACACTGTGATACACTTACTCTGCACTCACAAACTACAGGTGAAACGTTGTAAATCTCCTTTTGGGTAATCTGTAGTTCAATATTTGAGTTTTGTTGTCTTTGTTGAGGGTGTTAGCCCACATCCCACTAAAGTCTAAGCTCTTGTATAGTGGTCAAGGCCTCACTCAGCTCTGGAACTCAAGAGATTTATGGGTGGCATTAATTTTTATGGGTGGTTCATTGCTCACTTCTTTTAGTTAACATGCCTCTTCATCAACTCTCCAACCAGAATCAGTTTGTGTGGCCTCCTTTGACACAACAATAATTTCAGGCTCTCAAAATTGTTCTTCATTTTACTATTGTACTTCATTTACTTGCCTCTCAATATGTTATTGGTGCAGTTCCTAAACAAGGAGGACACCATGTTGCATACCATTCAAAGACATTCAACTCTTACTCGTGTCTCACCTCCCTACACATTGCACACTCTATGGTCACACTCATGTTATGGAAGTTCTTCCGGAGGTGCGAGTCGAGCCCAATGTGTGTGGCACCAAAACAAGGACTCCAATGATGGTGGCTTGCAAGCGAGGGAAAGCAACATTTATAGCATGTTCGCCTCGATCTAGAGTAAATGTGTTGGCATTTGAAGCATCTAATAGAATAACTTGTCTACATTATGATGCGAGAGGAGGCCACTATGAATGTTTTGCAAGAATTAGAGATGCTTTAGAGACAGGACCAGTTGTTGAGTCTTGGGGATTCATCCGCTTTGTTAATGTAAGAGATTATATTGGAACAACCCCTCTTCATATGGTTTCCCAAGCTGGGAAATCTACTCTCCATAGTTTCATGTTGGATAATGGGGCATTTGTCTTATCCACCACTTCCACATTTGGTTTTGGGCCAAATCATGGAAGCAAAACTCTTCATAGCGCAACTAAAGGAGGAGTTGTAGAAGTAATCCATGAGTTGCTCGCATGCGAAGTTGATCGCAAGCAGAGGGACTCTATGGGGTATACTCCATACGAAGTAGTAGTGAAGTACAACAACATGGTATGTTCAACATATTCAACCTTGATGTAGAATATCCCATGGTGTGGCCATCTCCTTGGAAATTCATTAGCAAATTAGAACTCCAAACCAAATCAATATTGCAAGCTGCTCTTGGTGCAACCAATCAGAAAAGGGAGAAGCATTTTCTCATTGTCACCATGTAGGAAGAATATGTAGAATAGTATTATCAATCATTTTCTAGGATATTTAAGAGAAAACATAAGGAAGAGCCTATAGAGACTAGAGGAAAATGTGTGATGGAAATATGTTGTATTTGCTTTGAGAAGTTTTGCACTATTGAAGAGAAGTACTGTGGACATAAAATGTGTGCGTCTTTCACTTTGGAGTTGTGTTTCCACAACAAGCCCAATCCATTAATTCCTTATTCTCCTCCTCTTGCACATCCTTTCTATCGAGGTACCATTGGACAGTTGCTTTTGGTAGAGCCCAAACACATGGAAATGAAGGAAACATACATGATGGAATTGGCTAAGAGTAGTTCCAAGAGATTCAAGAATCATTTTCCTCATTTGTAGACAAAAGTGGGGATACTTCTGGGCTTAAATAGGGAGGAATTGGGAAACCCAGTGGACATTCATGTGAATCCCAAGGAAGGCACACTCTCTCAGCCAACTGGATTCTTGAAAGGCGTACTCTCTTAGCTTATTGGAGGAGAAGAATAGTTGGGCCCAAGTCCCAAGGAAGTAGTTGATCAGATCTAGCTAAATAGCTATTAGAAGCTAGTTGTAGCTTGACCTATTCAAGCCATCATTTAATAACATATGTCTATATAAGACTGCCTCCTATTCTAAATAAATGGATGATCATTTTACTCTCAGTTTTGGTGATAGTATTCATGTTTTCATGTTCTATTTAATTTCCTGAGTATAGATATTGCAGATCAAATAGTTTAGTGCAGAGGCCCTAATTGAGTAGTTGGACGAAGATTTTTATGAGATAGTTTTGTTTTGTGTTGGACTGTTGCTGTATCATTTTATCTGGGAGGAGACTCTTTCCATTCGTGTCAAGGTTATATACATTATTTTTTGAGAGGGTTCATGCCACTCAACCATGAGTACACCTCCTAGGCCCATGTTTGATGTGTGTATGTGCATGTGGGGGAAGTTGTTTCCCAAGAGGGGCATGTCGGACTAGCCGCGTACTCTGATCAGTATGGAGGTATTTGAGGTTTTTGTTGGAGAGGACAATCTTGTCCTCAATGTTTGACAATACCCGTATGCGGGGATGGATTGGGGAGGATGTCCAAACAACCTTATATAGAATCAAAGCCACCATATGAGGGAGGTAATACTATAATTATGTTTTAAAAAATCTAGTTACATATTTTTTTGTCTTATATAATGCACATGTAATTTATTGTAACATTTTGTTTCAATTATCTTATTATCATTATTTATTGTTTTGCAGATATTGGCACATATGTTAAGGATGAACCTCACCAATAAGATAAAGTGATAGAAGAGGCAGGGGAGCAATCTAAAGTATATAGACCCCACATGCCATGCAGGTCGGATTTGAGAGTCTGGATAGAGGTGGCAGATCACTTATGTGGTGTTATTATTAGTCATGGAGTGGTACCCGCACTAGATCGAGAATATTATGGGTACCAGGGATATATGCAGTATGGAAAACTTTGCCTTGTGACATGACAACATTGATGCATCATATTGTCGATGTTGTAAACCTGATTGAGAGGTTGAGGGATCAGGATAATGCTACTTGTGATTCTACTCCGTCTGCCTCATCACCAGATTGATCCACATCCTCTACTCCACCACATGGTCCTCCTCCTCTTGATCATGCTTCTTCTCCACATGTGTTTGTACCATTCTTCAATCCTCTTGCTTCCTTTCCACGTGTCTCTACACCATCCACGTCTGATCCTCCTCCTCCTCCTCCTCCTCCCACTCCGCATGTGTCTGCACCATCCATCGTCCTTCTGCGGCTTCCCCTCCACATGTATCTACACCATCCACATCCGATACTCTTCCTCCTCCTCCTCGACATGTGTATGAACCATCCACCGATCATCTCATGCCTCCCCTTCCATACAAGTTTCCATGTCTGACCCTCCTCCTCCCCCTCCAAATGTGTCTACACCATCCACTGATTCTACAGCTTCTCCTCCACATGCATCACCATCCATCAATCCTCCTCCTCCTCCACTTGTGTCACCATCCACCAATCCTTGTCCTTTCCCTCTACATGTGTCATCATCCATTGATTGTCCTCCTCCTCCACATGTGTCAGAATCTTTTGATGCTTTACATAGTATGTTCACATCAGGTGGTGTTGCACAGGTTGATCTTGATGGAGACACATTTGATAATGATGTATTATTATCATTTATGTATTGCATAGGTACTGACAGACCCTCTACCTCTAGTAGCAGAGACATTGATGCATCTAACTCTGGTGGTGGACCTAGCTAGTAGTGATACTAATTGACATGTATATTGATTGTTTTATATTTGACCTGAGATGTATATATGACAT
>JASDQU010106786.1:101783-119710 GCA_032191745.1 Picea mariana | reverse complement strand
TGTATCAATGACAACTCATTGATCCATCTTCATCTATGCATTCTCATCAAGGACAATACATATTATATTACATCAATCATCAATCAATCAATCCTTTGACATCAATCAATCACTTGACATCAATCAATCAAACCATTGGCATCAATGACAACATGATCCAACACATTGGATGGTGGTTTCCCTCCAGCTGGTTGTGTTTGGCCAGCAGGGGTCTGCATTCTCGGGTGAGAAGGTGTCCCAGCAGGATCATGTGGAACATGTGGAGCTGTAGAGTAAAAGATTGTAGAAACAGGGGTAGAGATTGAAGTGCTTTGGAGATGAGTAGAGGTGATGAGTCCAGCATTAGGATGGACTTGTGCTAGTGTAATAGTAGGGTTAATAACCTGATCAACTGGGTGATTCATGGTTTTACCAGATGGTCCTGTTTCACTAGGAGGCTCATGAGGATGAAAAGGTTGTCGAAAGGATTCGAAATTTTCATAGAGATCGTGTCCCAATGAATTCCTCCATATAGAATGAGCAAGTGTGAGATTGGTATTTACTGCGGTGTTAGGATGAACAGGAGTCCTATACTCATCACCAAAGATTGGTTTTGTGGATCCCATATATGTTTCGGTAAAAATCCTCTATGGTAATCATGGGATCTCTTCATCTACATCATTCCCAAGGGAGTCTAAATGAACCAAAAGTGGTTTGAGAGGACTTATCGACACAGATGTAGTGGGATTTTCAACCGTAACCAAAGCGCCTTCTAAGTTATCTAATGGAGGAGCAATAACACTTCCAACGTCGGATTGATTTTCTACCCCTCTATGGTAGTTGTCTTCTAGCGGGTTAGGAGGTAAGGGTTGATAGCCTTCTGGAGGCAGCCTTTGCATCCTACGTGATTAGCAAAGACCTTTATCATCTACGGGCTCAATTGTGGAGAATAACATAACACACTGAAAAACTAGGGCCAACTAACAAAAAGAAACAGCATACGCTAATAAAATCTAGGAATCAACCAAGCAGACAAAACTAGTCTCGATGATCGTACTAGTTGGTGATGAAATCCAACGTCACATGATCAAGTCGAGAAGGGGCTAGGATATGGTGGAATAGTTACAATGGTGACCTGCTTAACAAAATTTCACCTTGTTGCAAGATTCCACATAGTAATTATGGATTTACCCTCCACGGAGCCTAAGTGAGTTTGACCAATGTCTATTCCAGGTACAATGAGACTTCCCTTCACTATCACCTTGTGTAAGTACCTAAATATTATGGCAACTAAAGACACCAATTCGCAGTGAGTCCCTGGGCGGGTACAGTCGACAGTCTGATCCGAAACGTATGGGTAGGATAACAAGATGAAATCAACCCGAGAGGCTCCCACGCATAATCGTGGCTATACCTTCAAGTGACCCCCAATATATGATCCTACCACTACAAACAGTTGAACCACAGAGGGATGATCTTTGTAATTCGCCCGAATGCGACCTCGTGCGTAACCCCTGTGTGAGAGGGGGATCCCAAAAAACCTCTACGACAATTGGATTTGACTCTCCCTAGCTCAGGATGCTAATGTTTGTTTTGAAAACTTTGGAGAGTTGTACTCACAGCCTAATCCAAAGTGCTAACCCTAGTCTACTATTGGTGGAAGATCCTAAAAACAAAAATGTTCTAGATAATTTTTAATTAGTGTTCATTTTATAGCTGTTCTTTACTCAAAGGGTGTATGAAAATGAAACTAAATGGAATGTTGACTCAAATTCCCAAAAAATGAATGAAAGATGATAAGCAATCATTTATTTGCAATGAACGCCTATTTAAGGGAAAGAGAAAGAGTCATTTTCACTATCAAACACTAATATAGAATGTCCTCAATCAATTGATTCTCAATCAAATTCGATGCAATGCTAAAACATTTCAGAAATGCCTTCTAATATGTAAACCAATCACTAATATGTATCGTTGTCGTTTGTATGTGAAGGAAGATTAATTCAATGTAAAAACTTCTCCTGTCAACTACTCTTTCATATCAAGGAGATTCGGGCAAGCATGAGCAGATTTCGCACAAACAACACAGCGGATTTTGCACAAACAACACACACCCTCTTGCTATGATTGAAACAAAAAGCAAATAGAAAACAAAAGATAACAAAGAAAAATCAAACAATTCACACAAAAGAGAGATGTTTAAGAGTGATGACCTCAAAAAACCAAGTGAGACGATTCATATATTGTTGATGCCCTTCACCAAAGTTCCCGCTCAATCGGATAGGAGAGATGAAAGCAGTGGATTGATTTCAAGCTCTCAACAGCAGAAAAAATCAAAAATAAAGAAAAAGGCCACAAAATCTAAACAGAAAGGTGCTTATTCCTCAGAAGGAGGGATGTCAAAGGTCAATAGGAAGAAGCATTGAATCATAAAGAAGCTCAGCAAGTGACAAACAGAGATTGGATCTCAGAAAGTGCAATTCTGGAAAGGATTTTTTGGAAAGAGAGGTTGGTGCTCTGATGTAAGGGGAACCAAAGCATTATAATGCTCTGTCTAAGGCTTTCAGGGAGTGTTGGCACTAGGCTAACATAGGCACAGGGGCGCCAGGTTTCAAAAACTCAGAAAATTGTCCAAAAACCCAAAATTTCAGTCAAATTTTTGTCAATCAAGATGCATGTGATGGACTAAGGATTCAATCAGCAAGTGAAATTAGACATACAGGGTGAACAATTCCTAAAATAACAAAAGGTAAGACAAGGTCTATGAGGAAAAGCAAAAATCAAAAGTTTTGATTCATTCCCTATTGGAGTTGCCAATTTCTGTTGAAGGAAAATCTCCCTACGGACAGGTAGATCTCCTCTTGAGAGATAGACTCTTAACTCTTAAGACAGAAGATGCTTATCATGGACACTGACTTCCTTTTTGATCTAGATAAACTAATGTGTGAGGAGGAAGGAGGAAAGAAGTACCTTTTACCAGTGTTTGTCCCTGCACGGTCCAAATTGAGCTCCAATCTTGCACTCCTCGATAAGCCATGTAGACAAACAAAGATATAACCACTTCCTACTCTATTGAGATTAGCTTGAAATAGACCTATCTATTAGAGACAAGTTCATGTGATATTAAACACAAACTAGAAAGAAACATGCCAAGCATATCATCTTAATGAGAACAACAATGAAGGAAACTTACAACCGTAGATGCGAGTGCAGCAGCTTCATCAATTCCTCCTTGTCTAACCCTTTCTTCAAAAGACCCACGATCAGAATGACAATAACTTCACTAATTATTCTCCTCCACTTCACTGTGTGTTTCCTATGAGATTATAGGTTTCATGCCTTCAATCATTCCCCCTTTTCACCATGAGAGGGCCTGCTTATATAGGTTTAGAGAGGCCCAACCACTTGAGATATCTTTGGGGTAAGTTGAGGATTTTCCTCCTTCAGTTAGGGATCTTCCCTAAGATCATGGCTTGGCCAAGGATTCGAATCCAACTGCCTTCAGAGATTGAAGAGATATTTTCCTCATTCTTCTCAACAAACCAATTTTTGGCCAAAATAGGTAGCGCTCCCCCAAAAGGGGCATCAGAGCGCTATAACGCTCCCTAACAATGCATAGGGGGGCACCAGCACTCCTAACAGTGGTATAGGGGATCTTTCTCCTCTAAAACTCAATTTTTAGTGGTTCTTTCAAATGGAAAGAGGTTCATAACCCTGTTAACCCATTCCTCTTCTTAAAAATCAAATGTTTGAGGTGTTTCAAGTGTCCTTCCGATGTCATTATAAGAATGACATAGGAATTATGGCATTATGCTTTTTTCTGACATTTGAGACCAAAATGAGACACTTGTGACACTTGTAATGATGACACTTGCAACACTATCAAAGTGAGTAATTTTGATGTGTAATATACGTATTTATGGATTTACACGAAGTCTTTTTCTATGATTTTCCACATCTACTACATGAGTGGATCTTAAGGTTAAAGGATAACCACGTGACGAACCGGATTCGACAGCTATATTGGAATCCAGTACAGATCCAGCAGTTGTAGTAGGTGAACAACAAATTCACCCATGCAGTTGACTTTTGGCTTGACAATATTGCGGCAGGATTTATCACAAAATTTGCGGTAGAAACAGCAAAGTCATATAGCGCAGCCGAGCAAGAGTTCCTACGAGGACCTAGAGGAAGATACATCCGATCATTATATACTTCTATCAAGATACTGCTATATAAAAAAGGTGTAATAACAATGGAATCAGACAGTTAGACTTCCCTGCATGCATGGGGGAAGGGGGGAAGCATTGACAGAGAGAGGAGGAATGGAAGGAGGGCAAGATATAGAGAATAAGGAGGAGGAACCCTTGGACCCGATCTTTATGGATGACGACCAAATCAAGTGGATCTTGGCATCATCAGGAATGACGCGTAGCATAGCACCCTACCAATATAAGGTGAATACCAAGAAGAGAGTCGTAGCTGAGAGGGAGGGCTTGGCCACTAATGAGGAAAAGGTAGAGGATCTCTGGGATGTGGAGCAGATTGAGGAAATCCTACATGCCACATATGAGAGGAAAACAAGAGGCCTAAGAACAAGAGGAGAAAACAACCATCCCTTCAATATTAATGTCAGTGTGGAACCCATAAACCCATGTGCGACCAACACACCAAAAAGAACACCACCGTATAGACAACCAAAGTTCAGAGGAGGTCCGACAGCAGGAAGTACATCGACACAAAGGAAAACAACGAGAGGAACTAGTTCAGGCAACCTTAGTCAAGTATCTACACCACGTGGAGGAGGGAGTAGCTCAGTATTTGGAATGGCGGGACATGATCCTACTATTAGATTACCAGAGTTTCTAGGAGAAGCAACAGAAGACCCTGAGAAGTGCATGTTCATTTGTGCAAAGATCTGGGAAGCAAAGTAGATCACTGATGAAGACACCAAACTCGCAGAGCTAGCAATCATGCTAAGGGACCACGCACTAGACTAGTACATGAGTCTAGACACGAAAAGTGTTCACGGAATGACAAGGACACTAAACGACATTAAGAAACTATTGATCAATGAGTTCTAGACACTGAGACCAGAGGATCAATACATGAATGAGATGATTGAAATAAGACAGAAACCAGGAGAATTGGTATGGGAGATTGATCAAAGGTTCAAGCGATTAAAAGGAAAGTTAAAATACCTTATGACTGATATGCAGCATCGACACCTGTTTGTCAACTCACTACTCCCACACTTAAAATATCCATTACAACAATAGAATTTCCAGACATAGGCAGAGGCTTTGTAGGTAGCCTTTCAATTAGAAGAGAATCAATACCAGCAGATGGACCCAGCTATCAAAGAACTGAAGGAGGATCTGAAGAACTTAACATTTCAGCAAAACTAGAATAAGAACAAGGACAAACGAGAAGCAGTTTGGTGCACTACCTGCAAGATGAAAGGAAACCATAAGAATGAATGCCCAACATTCGCACAGTATATGGCGACAGGGACTCCAAACCCACTACCACAGGGAGGATTATGGTTCAAAATATGCAATAAACTGAGTCACGACCCTTACCACTACACGATGATGCAGAAATACCAAACAATCCCAAAGAACTCATATTGCACCTTTTGCAAGTCAGTCAGTCATGACGACAAAGATTGCATAACTATGGAACTAATGTGGGAAAGAACATCAGACGCATACAGGGTATAGGCAGAAATGATGATTGGGTAGGCAACACCACAGTTCAACCAAGCCCCAGCACCATACAACACTGCGCAGCAGCAGTATAATATTGTGCCGCAACCTTACAATAACTCACAACCGCAGTACAACCCAGCACAACCCCAGTACAATACAGCGCAGTATAATCAGGGACCACATTACAACCCACCGCGAGGTGACCGCGCAGCTTATAGAGGAGTAGGACGAGCCAGAGTAGGTTTCAGATGGGGCAAACGACCTGTCACATGTCACAGTTGCCAGCAACCAGGACATTATGCATGGGAGTTTCCACTACCACCAGTGACTTGTATGTATTTTCACGCATCGGACCACGATACGGGGGACTGTCCGACATTACTTGGAAAGATCCAGGAAAAAAGGAATCAAAATAACTAGAACGTTCAGTGGATTTCAGCCGAAGCAAGGGATGACGTTCGGAACATCAATATAGTCACTCGAGGAGGAACAAAAATAGGAAATGACACAGTTCAACAGGAACCAGTGCAAAACCAATGGGTAAAGAAGAACACTGACCCCAAGAAGCAGTTCGAAATGCATAAGGAGAAGGATATTTTTACAAAATCTCGACAAGAACTCCAGAAGGAGAACATTGTGTCGATTGCACAACAGAGCAAGGAAGCTCTAGAATACGAAATGTCTCCATCACTGGACCATAACAACAGAATACAACCCGAGGAACAAGTAAGTACAATCAAATAATTTTTGCAATCATGCATCAAAATGTTAAATGATCCTTCATCTGTCAAAATATTGCAAAACATCCTAGAAAAATGTAGCGGCAAGACAAAACAGAAGCCAGAATTGAAAACTGTCAACCATCTACACACAAGAAGAAGGACAAGTAGGGAATTTAGATTAAATGCTAACATTAGGGATTTCAATATGGGAGATATTATTCTTGATCTAGGATCTGAAGTGAATGTACTACCTAAAGCTACATGGCAATGCATGGGAAAACCTACATTGGGATACTCAATTGTTCAATTAAATCTAGCAAACCAACATAGAGTCCTACCCATACGTAGACTGAAAGGAGTGACGGTATATCTGGATGGTGTGCGCACTGAGGAAGACTTTGAAGTCATCGAAATAGTAGATGGCACAACACCTTACACTATGCTACTTGGTCTGGATTGGGTGTTCGACAACCAGGCCATAATTAACTTAAAAACTAGAAAAATGACATTTGAGTCAGGGGACTATAGGGTCATAGCCCCACTCGACCCATCAGAAGGTGAGAGGTTCGTAGAACCCACTTCCCTAGATTTAGAAGAGATCGTCCAGTTGTACAGAAAAAATGCGCGCGATGTGGATTACATAAACCCAGGTACAGACGAGGTACTCAGTTCATGAAGCATTACTTCATGCACAACAGACTCAGACATGGGGTTATAAAACTGGCAGCAAAGACTACACGAAGTATCCACGAGAAGGTGTGCCAGAATAGACCGCGTAGTATGGTGGATTGGCACAAAAATCAAAGAACCACCCAGNAAATGATTTGGAAACTTTCTTGACACAATATGAAGATGAAGTATTAGAAAACCAGATATTTCTAGCACTAGATTTAGCATTAAAGGATACACCCACCAGATGGTGGGGTGCACACATAGAAACTATCACAGATTGGTACCAATGTAAATGATTATTGCGCATAAGGTTCGACGTAGAACAGACAGGTAACAAACAACAAAAATATGATGGACTAGGCACACCAGCAGAACACTTGGAGGCATGTAAAACGCTGTGGAAAATGACGCCACCGGAGGAATGGTCTCGCCACTTCATTCATACTTTAGAGGGCATACTAGTGAATTGGTATATGGACCAGGAAATGCGTAAAGGCACCAAGACATGGACAACACTCCAACAGAAATTTACAGTCACTTTCTCATTCGACCATGAGAACCCTAACATGGACGTGGCCCTGAAATGGATCAAATATGTCATATTCATTAAAGAACTGGAAGTAGAAGCTATCACAGAGGTACAACAGTGGAATAAGAAGATAGTCAAGGATCTACTATCATGTTATCACATACAGGAGGAAGCCCTGGACAAAGATGATCCGCACGATATTCAGATCGAAGAAGTCAAAGTCAAAAGAGATGTGGAAGGACCACCCTTAGAGTTAGAGGTCATCTCTGCATCGATCAATATAAAGAAGGTTAGCATAGGGACCGCCAAGCATCCCAAAATGGCTAGCATTGGAGATTACTGGGACGAACAGACACTAGAAAGTATCGCAAAATTGTTGTGCGAATACAGCGACCTTTTTCCCACAACCTTTATAGAGATGAAAGGCATAGCCAGAGAATTAGGAGAAATGAAGATACCACTCGAACCTGATGCGAGACCCATTAAATAATGACCATATAGATTGAATCCCATATATAAACAAAAAGTTAAAGATGAGATCGATAGGATGCTCGAGGCCGGCATCATTGAACCAGTCGAAGAATCAGAATGGATAAGTCTAATGGTAGTACAGGACAAGAAATAGGAAAGAGGGATCAAGATATGCGTTGACTTAAGAAAGTTGAACGATGCATGCCTACACGATTCATTCCCCACACTGTTCAAGGATGAAGTACTCGAGAATGTAGGAGGCCACAAAGCCTACTCATTCACCAATGGATTCTCAGGATACCATTAGATTAAAATAGCACAAGAAGATAGACACAAAACCACATTTGCGATAGAATGGGGATCTTATCAGTATACAGTCATGCCGTTTGAACTAAAGAATGCACCTGTGATATTCTCCAAAGTGGTCATTGCATCATTTAAGGAATTCATCCACCAATTCCTCGAAGTATACCTGGATGATTGGACGGTCTATAGCCTATTGAAAAACCATGTGGAAGTGTTATGATTGATGCTAGAACAATGCAGACAATGTCAGATATCACTGAAAATCAAGAAATGCATATTTGGAACACCATTTGGGATACTATTGGGACACATAGTATGCAAACAGGGTTTCCTAGTGGATCTGGCCAAAATCGTAGTCATTGTTAATCTACCAGCGCCAAAAATAGTCCGACAACTAAGAGAAACGCTAGGACATATGGGATATTACAGGAAATTCATCAAAGGCTACGCACAGATTACAGTACCAATGGAAAAACTGTTAAGGAAAGATACAAAGTATCAATGGAATGATGAGTGCCAACATGGTCTAGATACCCTAAAGGAAAATATGGTCACCACACCAATATTGGTCTTTCCAATTTGGGAGAAGACATTCCATGTACATGTAGATGCATCATCGATAGCACTTGGAGCTATCTTGGCGCAACCAGGAGCAGGAGACTTAGATCACCCGATAGCGTTTGCAAGCAAAAATTTATCATATTCATAACAGAATTACAACACGACAGAGAGAGAAGTTCTAGTTATGGTTTATGCACTACAGAAGTACAGACATTACCTATTGGGAAAACACTTTAAGATATTTATAGATCACTTAGCCATGAAATACCTAGTCAACAAGCCAGTGTTGGGGGGGAGAATCTGTTGATGGTTATTTCTATTTCAAGAATTTGACTTTGAGGTAATAGTTAAACCAAGAAAACTGAATGCAGGACCTGACCAGCTATCAAGGGTCACAAATAGAGAGGAACCAATGAATTTAGAAGAAAACTTTCCAGATGCACAGCTATTCTCAGTACAGATTGTTGACGATTACTTTGCAGAGATCATCCAGTACTAAAGCACAGGTACTGCACCACAAGAATATAACACTGCACAAAAGAAGAACCTGGTATTCCACACAGCTGACTATCAATTGGTCGCAGGACATCTATACAAGATGGGTGCAGATAGAATCTTACGAAGATACGTACTAGACCATGAACGACCAAGAATTTTAGCAAAATCCCACGAGAGAATAGCAGGAGGGAATTATGCAAGAAAAGCTACCGCACAAAAGGTCCTACGTGGAAGATTATGGTGGCCAACAATCCACAGAGACTCAAAAGAATATTGCCAGCAATGTGATTTCTGTCAAATGGTAGGCAAACCCAACAGAAGGGACGAGATGCCACTACGACCGCAAGTGACACTTTAGGCATTCAACAAATGGGTGATAGACTTCGTGGGACCTATTAACCCACCAGCCAAAATAATGGGGGTGAGATACATTATCACTATGACGGAATACCTAACAAGATGGGCAGAAGACGCACTAGTAAAATATTGCAGTGCAGAGACAGTTGCACACTTTCTGTTCGAATAGGTAATTACTAGATTTTGGTGCCCAAGAATTTTGATGAGTGACCAAGGAACGCACTTCATAAACAGCACCATCTGAGTGATGTTGGAAGAGTTTAAAGTTCATCATAAAAAAATCACATTCTATCATCCACAGGCAAATGGCACGGTAGAAGCCTTCAACAAAATTCTAGAAAACACCTTGACAAAGATATGCAATGTCAACAGGGATGATTTGGATCTCAAGGTACCAGCAGTACTATGGGTGTATAGAACCACATGCAAAAATCTGACCAGCCACACACCATTCAAACTAGTCTATGGTCAGGAAGCAGTAGTGCCCATAGAATTTTTAATACCCAGCCTACGTGTAGCAGCTATTACGCAAATGACAGAATGAGATGCAATACAGGAAAGACTGAATCGATTACTATCGATGTAGGAAGACTGAATCTTGGCAGGATTCCATCAACAAGTATAGAAAGCAAGAGACAAAGCTTGGAATGATCGCCACATCAAGAGGAAGACGTTCAAGGAAGGAGATCTAGTATTACTCTACGATAGTAACTTGTTGCAGCACCCAGGCAAGCTCAGAATGCATTGGCTAGGACCATATGAAGTAAAATATGTCATGGACGAAGGAGTTGTATATTTAAGAGATCTAGCAGGCACAGACCTCAGAAGAATGATCAACAGGAGTCGGCTGAAGCTATACAAGGACAGTCGACCACCAACCGCGCAGTAAAAAAATATATATATCTATATATATCTATCTATATATATATATATATATATATATAAGTGCACAACATGATGGAAAATCCGCATATTAAACATGAAGCCGATAGCGAAAAATATAACTTCTATACCGAAAAGGGAAACAAGCGGGACAAACGGAAAAAGAAGGCTGACAGGATAGCAAGAAGCATAATTAAAGAAAGGCAAGGATGGATGGGATGTCACACTAAACGTGCCAACTAGAGACGGCAGAGCAGGCATAATGGCAAGTATGAAACCGTCATGGATGCATTGAACCTACAGTTATGGTGCATTAATCGCATGATGGAGGAATCGTCCTCGACAAGCTTCATGATGAGCCCATACAACACAGTAGCAGC
The DNA here is from genome assembly GCA_032191745.1 of Picea mariana. Classification (NCBI taxonomy): domain Eukaryota; kingdom Viridiplantae; phylum Streptophyta; class Pinopsida; order Pinales; family Pinaceae; genus Picea; species Picea mariana. The sequence continues at coordinate 108,642 of JASDQU010106786.1, read as the reverse complement.
TAGTCTATTCGCGAAAGGAGAACAAGAAAAGGGAAACAACAGCAAGAACGAACAGAGTGAAACCATAGAGATCATTGAAGCCATTCAAACCCCGCAAACATTCAACAGACACCATTATGGAACCACCAAAGCTCGCAAAAGTAGGCCATACAGCCAGATCAACCAGAGCTCAAACAAGTTCGCAAGGACCACCGGAGGAAAGCGAACAGTAGCCCCCAGAAATCGTCGATATTGACGAAATCTCATCGCCAGAGGAAATTCCAGTAGAGTCCACACAAATACTAGAGGAGGCTCTGCAACCACAAACAGAGGCCATGGAGCAAGATACACCAGCAACAGCGCATGAGCCCCAAAACAAAGAAAAAGAAACCCACCAAGAAATACCACCAGAAAATGTCAAAGCAGTCATAGGAGCCACTAGAAGTGCACAGAACTTGGATGCAGCAGTGCAACCAGAGGTTCAAAAAATACCCATCACAGATTCTTTTTTGGCCGAGACAACAAGTGAAATGGCCACAGCTTGGGTAGAATGGATGGCGAAGGAGAAACCAGAAGTTGTTAGAACCTCGAGCCAGCCATAGTGGTAGGAGGACCAAATTCAGATACTAAGCTCACCTCGAAAGAAACCGACTGTAGAGATTGTGCTACCTCGCATACCAGAGGGAGTACAGATGGACCCACAGCTTAGGTCACATCGAGAAGCTCAAGTATTCTGACCATGACGTATCAGATGACACCAAATATCTAGATCTTTCACTGTAGGTCTTTATGCAGAAAATAATCGTGAACCAACTCGGAGAAACCATCACTCAGCCACACCAGTGGGCCACTAGACTGGACCGAACAAGAATTCTAGGGTTGTTGAAGATACCACACTTTGGCAAAGGCTAATATGCAACAGTACGCATCAAGAAACTATTAGCAGTTATGCATGGAGAGGATATATGGCTAGACAAACTTGTCCCCATAACTTTTGAACTCATCACACAGATAACAGGCCTACCCACCGGGGGTATAGATCCTGCGTTGATTCTAGACAATAAGTCCAAGGAAAAAACATTGGTAGAAGAGATGAAGAATAAATATGGCACTGATAGGGGAACAAGAGGCATTATAATTAAATGGATCAATGATGTCGCGACACAATTGGGCACAAAGATATTAGCCTGCAAACTGCTATGAAAATGCTGCAAAGATGAAGTACTGGTAGGAGTCATTGTTGTTGCAGCTCAGTGCGCAAAAGGCACCTTCATGAGTTGGGTGCCATACCTATCAAATTTGTTCCAAACAGACTGCAAAGATGCATAGGATGCAGGTAATAAATTTCATTACTCATGGCTGATCACTCTCATATCTTTCATGGGATGGTGAGAACCAAAATACGTCGTCTTTGCTACCACACCACAGCCAGGAGGAGCAAGATATCGCGTCCTGAGATCCAATCCATTAGCCAAGAATAAGAGGGATAATGGAATCATATTCGAAGCTTACCTACAGGAGATATAGGAAGCCATCAACTGAGCATGGATAATAACACCAGAGGTTGTTGCATGATACGAGGACATCGCTAATTTTTGGGCTAGGCGACAAGCCATGTGGATGCAACCAAGGCAGGACCTGGATAAACAGTGGCTACAGATGCGCTACTGCATCACCGAGGGTGAAATCGACATGATCATCAGCGAATGGCCTGATGAATGGAGGATTCCAACTATACCTAGAGGAGTACCAGGACAAACAGCAAAAGCATTGGCTATGCAGGTGGAGACACAGCCTCCACAAATCCTAGTACCTAAGAGATGAAGAATGGGCCAACCCGAGATGACTCAAGTAGACGATGACTTAGAGAAGCCAGGGACCTAGAAGGGAGGAACAAAAACCACCCAGTCGACCAATGGATAGAGGAAACCAGCTAAGGGAGCACAGAAAACCGCATCAAACCCCATCACATAGGAACCAGGGGGGGCTAAGAGACCAGCGGTATAGAACATAGGTGTGTGCAAGAAAATGAAGGCACAACTACCACCACCAGACTACACAATCATAGAGGATGATGGAGAGATGATTTCCAGGATGGTCCAAGACTGCCTCGCAGAAGATTTTGACCATGCCACACACCACGGGGATAAACTACAGAAGGAACTGACAGAAATGGGACAGCTCCTTAAGAAATTTGGGGAAGGCCGGATCAAGAGTATCAGTAGGGGCATAGAGCCATCGACCACATAGATCACAGAAAGGATGGAGGTAGAAGAATGTGACCCAGTTCTATCGATACCCCATGCACATTCCATGATCTATATAAAGCCTAGCATGCTGCGAATGGATGAAATTGTGGGACAGACACCACTGAAAGATTTGGATCATATCCAATTGGTCCTGACACGGATGCCATCAAAAGCATTACACAAACTACAGGTTAGTGTCGACCATGAGATGCAGTCTCGAGCACATAAAAACTTATTCAAGCTAAAGCAAGCAACAAAGAAGCGGGTAGTGTTGGAGAGAGTTTGTGCACAGGCCAAACCAGAAACTAAGGAGGAGAAAGAATGTAGAAACAAGCTGGAATGTAGCGTGGAAGAAGTTTTTGGGAAACTTCCAACTACTGCACAAGGAAATGAACTCCTAGCCATAGAGAAGATTGACCAAATTGTGCAAGCAATTGATCAGTATCAAAAGGAGATCGAGACTCTCCGTGGACAGATTAGACTGACAAATCCACCAGTAGTGAAGGAGAAATGGAAGAAGGAAGCAACAATGCAATTGTAGGAGCTAGAAAAATAGGTCATCACTGCAGCCAACTTGTTGGATAAAGCAGCCCAACTTTGGACAAAGATGGAAGAGGATCCACAAGTCCAACACTAGGACAAGGAGGAGGAGAGGATCAATGCAACGATCCAAGAAATCAAGCAGTGACATAAGACCATACCAATTCTAGAACGAGTCAAGGGAATGCAAGAGTTGAAGAAGATACAGGCAGAACTTATCACTGTGCAAACACGGAAACAGGAGCACCAGGCTCAAATAGAACCATTGCAGGAACGAGTAGTAGAAGTACTTGCATAGGTAGAAGAAGTCAGAAACCAAATAGCACAGACTCATCTAGAATGCACAGGACTGATGAGCAAGGAAGTGGCAGCTCAGACAGTCGACACCATCAAGGAGAAAACCACGCAATCACTGAACAAAGCAGCAAATTTACAGGAACGGTTCCAGACGATCACCAAGGAGATCGAGGAAGTGTCAGGCTGCTATATTAAAGATTTTAATGTCCTGAAACACTGAATTGTCAAACCAGGGTAAGTAAACTTCGAGCTGCTACACTGTATGTGCGGGTAAGATTCTAATTCCTATCTAAAGACTATTCTTAAAAGAAAACACAAACTCACTCTAAGAAACTGAATCCTAATGACTATCTTGAAACTTATCATTTCCTGTTTAATTCATCAAAAGCGAACAGTTCTGTGCTTAAGTGCAGGTACTTCTATTTCTGCTCTAATGTAATTTCACAAGACTATCTATTTCTATCTAAGCCATAACAGAAAGATTATTTCCTAAGATTCTTTTAATCTAAACATCGAAAATAAATCTAAATCTATCCACAGGAAAAATAAAGAGATATCCTACTTACCCTACTGGTACTGGAAGCTTCCTCTAATTCAATTGCAACCTAACTATCCTAACATAGAAAAGTAGTCTAACTATCCTAACAAAGCAGAGTAACCTAACTATCCTATCCAAAGCAAAGTAAATTCAAACTCTAAGTTACGTTCAGATTGAAAACTGGAAACAAAGAAAACCTAGTTCATGCTCTAAACTCTACAGAAATCAACCATTCTTTCAACACTCAACATCATAGAAGATATTAATATGCTAGAAACGATACAGTTGAAGAATATTTAGGCAAGAATCTGAACAAGTTAATTCCCAACTCTAAGCTAACATGCATGCAAATACTAAAATAATGAAATAAAATAAATCTAAGACAGAGAAAAGCAGCGACTTGAACCTGTTTGGCGGGCCCAACCAAAAGGTACAATCGCCGAAAGTAAAACCAGAACTACTCAGATCATTCTACGCAAACAATGTTCATGCTTCACGCTCCATTTACTCAGAAAATAACTTCAAATCATATGACAGCAACGTAACGTAACGCAGAGGCAGATTGCATTAACATAAATGTGTATCATAACATAACATAACCCAACGTTTCTTAGGAGTGATCCTTTGTTTAAGTAGATCCTCCTCAAAAATAGTTTAAAGCAAAGATACATTAATTCAAACAGATCCCATATCCTAAATTAACTCAGAATCAGTTAAAAAACGGTCTTCACATCTTCGTGACACGCAGTGTCACAAAGTGTGAGTCATGAAGTATGAATAACTCAGTTCTATAATCACACCTTGAATCAGCATGTGCGTGATGACTCAATCCATCATGAAATTTACACTGTCTACCACTCTGGCCATAACGCACGCATATTTAGCAGCTTCGTTGGTATCTCCATGGGGTACGAGCTGGTAATTGGTACTGGCAAATCCTGTTTCAAATAGAAATAGTACCTAACTCAAGCCACATTAGTTTCAATATTAATTTAAAGTATCAAAATACATAAAAATAACTTGAAACGTAAAAATACCTTGAGTATCCCCATTGAGTGGTAAAGAGATGTCAAGTGTGTCATAACAAGGCCAAAAGGGAGTGGTACTAGGTATGAAAATGAAGGTCTTTGTGATATAATGTAGGCAAAACATAGTCAAAACCAAAGACCAACATTCCCCCAAATTGAAGTCTTTGCCTGTCCTCAGGCAACAAAAAGTCAAAGACTGATAGCAATCAAAGTGTTGCAGCAGTTGCAACCAGCATTTGTAACCTCTCTTGTTTCTTCAGATTTCTGATTTCTTTCTTGATGACTCAGTTGATTATAATATTCTTTCTGGCAGTCTTCTGTAGTTTCCTGTTCCTTTGGAAAAGACCCTTATTCTTCTGTTTTAACCTTTCAATTTTGGACAAGAGATGAGTTACCCTGACCTTCATGAGTTCATTCTTAGTTTTAATATGTCTATCCAATACAGTGTACTCATGTAGCTTCTCTTTCAACCTGTTATTCCTTCTTTCTAATCTGGCTACCATTGGTCTCAAGGATTTACTGGATGAAATTTCACAGTAGGTTTCATATGTTTTATCTTGTCCTGGCTGTGCTTGAGGACTGGATGCATGAGTAAACTCGTCTAGACTTTGAGCAGGGGTGTCAACTGGATCAGAATGATGATCTGGACTGGAGTGAACTCATATGGACTTCGTTCATAGGTGTCAACTAGATCAGGATTGTTAGTTGGGCTAGGTTCAGGAGTGAACTCTCTATGTATCCGAGCAGGGGTACCTGTTGGTACTTGAATTGGCTTATTCTGCTCAATTCCTTTGGGCACAGTAGCCTGTCGATCCACTTTACGGGTTTTTCGAATTAATTGGGACAGAGTCCAAGTCATTTCAGAGGGCTCAGGAGCCTCCTCATGATCATCCACACTTTCTAACCTCTCCTGTGGTGGGTAACTGGGCACAGAGTTATCCATACCTGACAATGTGCTTTTACATTTTTGTTTTGGATTTCTCCTAGGTTTGTCAGTCAACTCTGCCAGTTCTTCCACGTCAATTATGGTCACAGAAGCTAGGGAAGAACTCGGGATTTCAATGTTTGCCTCTGTAGGAGTAGTGTTCTTTACAGTTTCATAATTGGTTTCCACTCCATCAGACCTATGAGCATCAAATGAATGTTCTGAATCAGGGTCTCCAACACTGGCTTCAATTGTGCTATCTGGTATGTTCTGAGGGTCATTACAGACTTTGGTCGGGGTTTTAACCCTCTTTTTCCTAGAATTCAGCTTCTTCTGTGAGGGAGAAGGCTTAACACTCCTATCTTTATACTTGGTAGAGTCTATGGTTTTTACAGTGAACATATCCCAAGTCTCTTGTTTCTTGGACAGCACAGACTTAATCAATATTTTAACAAGACGAAAATGAAATAAACTTCCTCGAAAATCTTTAGCCTTTTGAACATGTTCTGCCATTCTCTTTAAAATTTTCAACAGGAAGAAGGGTATGTTCAGCAGATGATTACCTTTGAAATGTAGCAGGAGTCGGGCATGGCAGGGAAATATGATTGTATACCGTCCTTCACACGTGAAGTAACGTTGGAGGATGGCTAACAACTGACTCCATTATGGTTCTAACCATGACCGCAATGTCCCCTCTGACCACTGTGTTTCCCGGTACTGTGGTTTCAAAAGCTGTGTGCAAAGCTTTTTGTCGACAGGCTGACCCTTTGTCCATCTCTGACCAGTGGTGGGAAGTTGAATTGCTTCTGAAATAAATTGTTCTGTAACTTTGAATTCGAGCTCGCCCACTTTAGCGACCCCACCCTGAAAATGCAGAGCAAACTGAAGCATAATTGCATCATTATATCCATCGAATTTCCTAAGAAACGGCTCCCAACCTGCTTTTTGAAAAATATCTCTGGTTGCCTCATACTCCGAGAGGGCCTCTAAGTCTGCATATGTCTCCGGTTCATGGCGATTTGCCACCATGGTTCCACTTGATATCATAGGGAAGGTCTATAGGTGAGCAGCGAAATTTAGATGAGGGCAATGAGGGAAGAGAGTGCAATGAAGGAAGTAGTTGGGAAAAAAAATCATAGGAGAACATTTGAATTGTCGTGGGGGTCGATAGCGTGTAGGAAAATGATGATAGCCGTACATGAGTGCAGAGTGTTATCATATGTGAGTCATGTTGTACTCAGCTCAGGTAATGTTGTGCATCCTCATGATATGAAATGTCGAGGTGGGTTGGTTCATTAGGTAC
>JASDQU010106786.1:57431-72244 GCA_032191745.1 Picea mariana | reverse complement strand
CGAGTCTTTCGACAAGATCTCGTAAATGTCAATTCAAGTATTTCATTGGGTGTCATTTTTGAACCTTCATTTCATCCAACTATATCGTTTTTCTCCATCTAGTAGAGAAATTGGTGACCACCGCAAATTCGGTGAATGAATTGAAGCTTGGTGGAGCATGTCTCTAGCCTTTGATGATCATTCTGGAGTTAAGCCACTAGCTTTCAAGCTGGGGGAAAAGTATCGAGCTTAGTCTTTGTTCTTTCCCATGCTCATAAAAACATGATAATGTAACCGAGCAACCTTTTATCTCTTTTTTGGGCTCGCATGGTTACATGAAAAAAGGAACCCCCTGGAGTCTCTTTTAAGATCTTTTTAGACTCTCTAAGCATGAAAATATTTTCGAGTGATCTTGCTTCCTTCCCCACTCATTAAAAGGTTTGAAAGGGCATCTTTTGAGTGATAATTTATCTCTTTTTCGGCCTCACGAAACTAACATTACGAAAAATGACAACACTAGAGTCGTCTTTAAGTCATTTTCAGACTCTCTAAATATGAAAAACCATTGAGTTTACCTTCTCTAGACTCGTTAAACAATCATACATTGAAGGGCCCATATGGGACCGAACCCTTACTTATTCCATTTTTTTAAACAAAGGAAGAGGAACTTACCGAAGGTGAGTTATATCGAGCATGTGTTACCCTCCTCAATCTCGTTAAACTAAAAATAGGTACTCGTCTATCTGGATGGGGGAAAAATTGAAGGAAGGAAGCCAAGCAATTTTTGAGGACATTACAAGTAACCCTTACAGTCTCCCTTGAACACGAAACTTTTTCTTTGCACACATTTTGATCCGTTGAACCTCTGCACTGAACCAATCCTCTGAGTTATTTACTCCTTTGGGTCACCCGATGAAAGTCATAGTATCCACTGCATCGTCAAAAGTTTTGTTCCATGTCATGTTTCTGTAGTTGTGCCCCAGTGTTCAAGGGAAGTATCTGCCTTGAGAGTCAGCCATCACAAATTCTTGTTTCAATACCTGTGTCAGTCCATGTTCATTTGATCTACCAATTTACATCTCTGTGTCAGTTTCATGTCATTGATGGGGGAATACATCAAGGCCCTCCTTCAACAAGTCTATTCCTGTCGACTTCATCACATTAACCAGGAGCTAGACTTAGAAACTAGTTATTACCTTGGGACCTGCATGCCTCAATGGTAGGCCTCCTCACATATGATAGTGGGTTTACATCATTGACCTCTGATCGGATGATTCCATGGATGTTCGACTTCATCTCATCCATTCACATTCATTGTAATGTACTAGAGTACCTTGGGAATCATTTACATCAATGGTGATTTCCCTCGCGCTTGTTAACGATTTACCTCATTGATCGGTAATCAAGTGGTTTCTGCCATGTTCAACATCAGGACATCTATTCACATGGTTAAATTCATACTACATCCAGATCGGTAAGAATACCCTGGGTTGATTCATCACTCTTATATGTACTTTTTCCATGTTGTGACGGAGTTTCTTTTGAACAATGACACATATATTGTTACATAGATCCACTTTGTATTGGTCGTGGCTATGTATTTTCATCTCATAGATCTACTGTGTATTCTTCATGGCTATGATCAGTTCAAGTCATAAGATTATAGATCCACATTGTATATTTAGTGGCTATACTTTTTTGTCAATATAATTATGGATCCGCAGTGTATTTTATGGAGGCCATACCTTGAAAGTCTTTATCACTCAAGCATAGGTATGTCTGCCTTGGGTTTTGAAACATGTCATAATATTTGTTTGATGGTTGTGTGCATTTTCTATCAGGTTCTCTAAGCCCGTACCCTTGCTTGAAAAAGTCTACAAAGTACTTCAGTCATCACATCTTCTAACTCCGCACATTGGTGGGCAATCTGTTACACCTCAAAATTACTCACTCCAATGATGACCTATTGTCGTCATCATCAGTGTCGCATCTTGACCACAAGTGTCGCAAACATCATCATGTTATCTTTCCTATGTCGTCTCTCTAATGACATCATAAAGACACTTAAAACACCTCAAAGACTAGTTTTGAAGAGGAGAAATCAGTTGACAAGGAGTACAAGTCTTTTGCCACAAAGCAAGCCACTTAAAAGTCATTTTTGGAAGGTAGCGCTCCCCTATACACTGTTAGGAAGTGCCATCACTCCCTGACCTCCTTGGGGGGAGTGTTTCAATGCTCTGTGCCCCATTTTGGGTGAGCACTACCCTTTTTGAGTGAATTTTTGGTTTGTTGAGACAAATCAGGGAAGAATCCCCTCAATATCTGAAGGTGGTTGGATTCGAGTCTGAGGTCAAGGCATGATCTTAGAGAAGATCCACAATTGAAGGAGAAGAATCCTCAACTTATCCCAAGGATCTCTCAAGTGGTTTGGCCTCTCTAAGCCTATATAAGGAGGCCTTCTCATGGTAAAAGGGGATAGAGACATTGTGAAGCATCAAAATTATGATCTCATAAGGGAAATATCATTAAAGCATCAACATTCTATGTGTGGATTATTTGAGAAAGGGTTTGGACAAAGGGAGCTTGGTGAAGCTGTTGCACTACATCCATGTTTGTAAGCACCACTTTGTTCTAATTAATATAAATCTATTCTTGTCTTGTTTCCTTTAAAGTTTGCGTACATTTCATGAACTTGTTTCTTTCATAGAATCATTATGAAGCTAATCATGGTAGAGTAGGAAGTATCGTTGTTGTTTCTCATTGTACCACAGGACCTTCTGAAGAACTTAGAGATCAAGATCAGCCTAGATCAAGCAATGACAAACATTGGTAAAAAGGTATTTACTATTATTCCTTCCTCTTCTTTGATAGTTTAGATTTATAAAAAGGAATGCCAGTGTCCACAATAGCACTTTTTGTCTTGGACTTAGGGGTCTAGCATCCAAGAGGAAATCCATTTGTCCATAGGGGGATTATCCTGTAAAACTCTACCTCCATAACACATCTTCTCAATATCTCATCAGGTCTCATATTGTATAGTTTTCCTGCTATAAGTGAAAAGTCTGCAGCGCGCACTACTAGTTGTTTCTTCTGTGGAATTGTATAATCGCTAGGTGTTATTCTCGTTGATAGGAACTGGACTATTTCTGTGAAGTGGTCATCAATATTTCTAATGGCTAGTATTTGTGCATCCAGCAGTGCATCCTCCAAACTAGTCGTCTCTTTGTTATAAACCTAATTTTCACCCAGCCTGCATACCTGGTCTCTCACCCTACTAGTTTCCAATTTCTTGAGCCATACTCTTCTAAAAATCCCTCTTTTTTGAGCCACATTCACCCTGGCCTTCTATATCCTGTGTATGCACACATCCATATGCTTGTGGGCCTTCTACAACCCATGTATACTGACAAAAGTGTTACACATCAAAATTACTCATTATGACAATGGCCTACTGTCGTCGTTATCAATATTACAAGTGTCGCATTTTGGTCACAAGTGTCGCAAGTGTTAGAAAAATAATATTTCCATCCAGTCTATGTCGTGCCTATAACGACATCAGAAGGACACTTGAAACACCTCAAACAACTGATTTGGAAGAAGAGGAATGGGTTAACAAAGTTTATAAACCTTTTTCCACTAGAAAATCCACTCAAAAGACATTTTTGGAGAGGAGCTCTCCCCTATACACTAACAAGGAGCATTGGCGCTCCGTGCACCCTTTTAGGGGAGTGCTATAGCACTCTGGTGCCCCTTTTGGGGGAGCGCTACCTTTTCTGAGTGAGTTTCGACTTGTTGAGGAAAATCAGGAAGAGATCCCTTCAATCTCTGAAGGCAGTTGGATTCGAATCCTTAGTCAAGCCATGATCTTAGGGAAGATCCATAACTGAAGGAGGATAATCCTCAACTTACCCCAAATATATCTCAAGTGGTTGGGCCTCTCCAATCCTATATAAGGAGCCCTTCTCATGGTGAAAGGGGAGGGGAAATTATTGTGAAGCATCTAACTTATGACCTCATGAGGAAGATGTCATTTGGAACATTAGCATTCCGTGTGTGGACTGTTTAAGCAAGGGTTTGGACAAGGAGAGCTTGATGAAGCTGTTTCACTCACATCCATGGCTGTAAGTAAAACTTTGTTCTCATCGATGCAATCAATGCTTGGCCTGTTTCTTTCAAACTAGTACTTGTTCCATATAAGTTTGTCTATAGTATATGGATATATGTTTTAGATAATATCAGTAGAGTAGGAAGTCTTTTGTACTTTTGTTTTTCTTGTAGGACCTACCAAGGAGCTCAAGATCAAAGCTCATCCTGGACCTTACAGGGACAAATGACGTTCATAAGGTACATACCTTCCTCCTTCTCTTTCATTCATCAACTTGATTAGATCTAAAAGGAAGTCAGTGTCCATGTTAAGCACTTTTTGTCTTAGAGTTAAGGGTCTATCTCTCAAGAGGAAATCTACCTGTCCGTAGGGAGATTTTCCTACAACAGAAATTGGCGACTCCACTAGGGATAATCGACTCTTTCAGTTTTGGTTTTCCTCACAGACCTTGTCTTACCCTTTGTTCTTTTTAGACCTTGTTCATCATGTATGTCTGATTGAATCCGTATTCCATCACATACACTGTGAATGCCAAAGTTTGACTGATTTTTTTGGTTTTTTGAGTATTTTTCTGGACTTTAAGACACCAGTGCCCCCCTGCCCATGTTATCAGAGCATTGGTGCTCCCTGTTGGCCTTACACAGAGTGTTATAACGCTCTGGTTCCCCTTACACTAGAGTGCTACCTTTTTCTCTGCAAAAAACTTCTAGGGTTGTGTTTCCTGAAATCCAATCTCTGCTTTTACCCTTGCCCATCTTCTTTGTGCTTCAGTACATCTTCCTATTGACCTTTGACACTCTACTTTCTGAGAAATAAGCACTTTGTTGTTCAGATTTTTTGACCTTCTTCCTTATTTTGAGTTTTTCTTCTATTAAGAACTTGGAATCAATCCACTGCTTTCTCCTCTCTTATCTGACTGAGTGAAAATTGTGGTGAAGGACACCATAAATATGTGAATCATCTCATTTGGTTCTTTGAGGTCATTTTTCTTAGCATCTTTATTTTGTGTGAAAATTTTTATTTTCTTTGTTATCTTTTGTTTTCTTTTTGCTTCTTGTTTCAATCATAGCAAGAGGGTGTGTTGTTTGTGTTAAATCGTCTTATGCTTGTCCGAATCTCCTTGATCTAAAAGGTTAGTTGGTTGGAGAAGTTTTGCATTGAATTAATCATCATTCGCATACAAACAACAAAAATACATATTAGTGATTGGTTTGCATATTAGAAGGCATTTCTGAAATGTTTTTAGCATTACATTGGATTTGATTGAGAAAAAATTGATTGAGGACATTCATATTAGTGTTTGATAGTGAAAACAACTCTTTCTCTTTCCCTTAAATAGGCATTCATTGAAAAGAAATGATTACTTATCATCTTTTATGCATTTTTTTGGGAATTGAGTCATCGTTCCATCAGTTTCACTTTCATACACCCTTTGAGTAAAGAACATCTGTAAAACGAACGCTAATTAAAAAATTATCTAGAACATTTTTTATTTTCAGGACCTTCCACCAACATTAGACTAGGATTAGCACTTTGGATTAGGCTGTGAGTACAACTCTCCAAAGTTTTCAAAACAAACATTAGCATCCTGAGCTAGGGAGAGTCAAATCCAATTGTCATATAGGTTTTCTGGGATCCCCCTCTCACATAGGGGTTATGCACGAGGTCACATTCAGGTGAATTATGGAGATTATCCCTCTGTGGTTCAACTGTTTGTAGTGGTTGGATCGTATATTGCGGGTCACTTGAAGGTATACCCACGATTATGTGTGGGAGCCTCTCGGATTGATTTCGGACTTATTATCCTACCCATATGTTTGGATCGGACTATCAACTATACACACCCAGTGACTAACTATGAATTGGTGTCTTTAGTTGCCATAATATTTAGGTACTTACACAAGGTGACAGTGAAGGGAAGTCTCACTATACCTGGAACAAACATTGGTCAAACTCACTCGGGCTCCTTGGAGGGTAAATCCACAATTACTGTGTAGAAGCTTACACCAAGGTGAAAGTCCATTAAGCAGGTTTCCATTGTAACTATTCCACCATATCCTATCCCCTTCTTGACTTGATCACGCGACGTTGGATTTCATCACCAAGTAGTACGATCATCGAGAGAATTTTTGTTTTCTTGGTTGATTCCTAGATTTTATTATCATATGTTGTTTCTTTTTGTTAGTTGGCCCTAGATTTTCAGTGTGTTCTGTTATTCTCCAAAATTGAGCCTATAGACGATAAAGGTCTTCGTCGATCACATAGGATGCAAGGGTTTCCACCTGAAGGCTATCAACCCTTACCTCCTAACCCTCCAAAAGACAACTACCATGGAGAGGTAGAAAATCAATCTAACGTTGGAAGTATTATTGCTCCTCTGTTAGATAACTCAAAAAATGCTTTGGTTATGGTTGAAAATACCACTCCTCACACTACATCTATGTTGGTAACCCCTCTCGAACCACTTTTTCTTCGTTTAGACTCCATCGAGAACGTCATAGACGAAGAGGTCTCATGATTACCGGAGAGAAATTTTACCAAAACATATATGGGATCCACATAACCAACCTTTGGTGATGAGTATAGGACTCATGTTCGTCCTAGCACCGTAGTATATACAAATCCCACACCTGCTCATTCTAAATGGAGGACTTCATCGGGACACGATCTCTATGACCATTTCGAATTCTTTCGACAACCCTTTCATCTTCATGACCCTTCTGGTGAAACAGGACCATCCGGTCAAACCATGAATCACCCAGTCGATCAGGTCATTAACCCTATTTTTACGTCAACATAAGTCCATCCTAATGCTGGACTCATCACCTCTACTCATCTCCAAGGAAATTCAATCCCTACCCTCATTTTTACAAGCTTTTACTCTACAACTCCACATGTTCCACACGATCCTACTGGGACATCTTTTCACCCGAGAATGCAGACCCCTACCAACCAAAACACAACCCGTTGGAGGGAAACCACCATCTAACAAAATTTTCCCTCCTAGAGGACTACCATTCTATTGTGGGCCTACCCCTCCTAGGGGACATCCCCCTTTTCATGCTCCTCCTGGAGGGAAACCTTTGTTTTCCTATCATACCCCGGTCGTTAATCCACCGCTGGCCGAGGGGAAACCTTCGTTTGCTAGAAACCCTTCACAATCCTGGGGAGTATCTTTAGGAGGCACTTTTATTCAACCCCATGTTGGGGGGCACTCATATCATAACCCACTAGGAGGAATATCAAATCTTGTTCCTTCTAGAACATCTTACAGACAACCTTATCCAACGACATCCCAAACACCACCTAGAGTTCTCTGGGTCAACAGCCTTATCCTCCTCATGGATCTAATGTGCATCCACCTCCAGGATATACTCCTTACCATCCTCAAGGGAAAAATGTTTATCCTCCTTATGGGCAAGAAAATCACCCAATCTATAATGCTCAGAACCCACCGAGTTATGCAAATGTTTCTCATCCATCATCGAATCCTGCTTATCCTGGCTAGCAACAACCATATGTAGGAGGACCTACCGATTACAACTATCCACCTAACCTAGTTTATGGTCCTACTGGTGTTCCTATGCCACACCAGTATCATCCTCAAATTCACCGGTTTGGCCAGTCATTCCAGCTAAACTTCCTTCTGATATTCCAAAATTTGATGGAAAATCTGGCGAAGATACAAACAACCATGTGATGACTTTACATTTGTGGTTTTCATCAAACTCCCTCATGGATGATTCTGTACGTTTGCATCTTTTCCAGCGAACACTTACAGGCTTGGCAACAAAGTGGTATATTGAACTACCACGTGCTTTTTTTCATAATTTCAATTCGCTTGCCATGTCTTTCCTCACGCACTTTCAACTACCTATTCACTATGAGACAGGTACTGAACTCTTGACCTCCCTTCGTCAAACTGACTCCGTGCATATCTCTGACCATATTCATGAGTGGAGATGACGACAAAGGATGATCAAGGTAATCATTCCTGACATATTATTGGCAGAATGGTTTACTAAATCACTTTTACCCCCAATCGCTCGTGATGTTGCTATGGGTCGCGCGGACACCGAGGAAGAAGCCATTGCTCGAGCTCAGTACTTATATTTGGTTTATTCACAATATGGTACTTTGTATGATTTGCTTCCAAATGTTGCTCGAGCTAATACCGATCCATCTAAGCCTTCATCCTCATCTCATGTGGATGGTGTTATCGGTTCCGTCAAAACTCAATCTACTTCCCAATCAACCACACTCTCCCCTAACTCCCCCCAAACTTAGATCTCTGAGGTGAATGCAGTTCAATCTGCCCCTTCACAACACATCAAAGGTAAGAAGAAGACAAAGAATAAATCAAAAAATACCAATCACAATGAACAACCAAAAAATCAAGCTCAAACACCTGCTACCGAAAAGCAACCACAACGGAAACTGAAATTCTCATGTATCATTTGTGGTGACGATCACTACACTCAAGAATGTCCACATCGCAATGAAGTGGCCAAAATTTTCCAAGGAAATTCACAACCCATTGTGATTACATAGCAGCAATCCATGGTTGCCCAATTCCCCTCTCCTGGGGGAAGTTCTAGCCATCCTCATGATGAGGCCTCGACGAGTGCACATATTTGTATGCTTAATGGGATTAATTTGAACACTCGCTCTAAGACATATGACACACCAGGTAACCCTAACAAAGGAAAAAACACTAACGGTACCGGTACTTTACCAGATCCATCACCATCCTTCGTTAGTCTTCCATCGGTTACTCCTCCATTTGGACCACTTCAGATTGAGAAACCTGCATTCGACTCTATCTTACACCCTCCTAATAGCACTATCCGTAAAGCTACCTTTAATCCTAGTTCGCGTGTTTCCCAGAACTACAACATTGTTGAAGATTTGGCTCAAGCACCGTGTGCTATGTCTACGTTAGAAGTTCTACAGCACTGCCCCAGTCAACGTAGAATGCTCTTGGCCACTATTGGCACTATTGATCCTGAGTCATCCAACCATATCATGTTTAACCTGGACAATTATACGTCTCGACTCTCCCACCAACTTGCTTTCCAAGTTGATTTTGTTGTTCACAATCAACAAATCCACCGAACTATCTTGGATGAGGGAGCCTCTACTTGTGTCATGTCTTTGGCATGCTGAAAAGGTTTAAAATCACCTACACTTAACAAATCCCCAACAATGTTACACGCCTTTGATGGGTGAGGTTTTCATCCCCATGGGCTTTTACAGTCCCTACCCATCCAATTGGGTGGCAAAACTGTTACTGTTGATGTCAAGGTGGTCGATGCTCCCCTCAAATACAACTTTTTACTTGGACGAAGTTGGTTTTATGCTATGACTATCATTGCCTCATTGGTCTTTCGATATGTATAATTTCCTCATCAGGGAAAAATTGTCACTGTTGATCAGTTGGATTTCTGCACGATCGATGCTCGCGGTCCCGCTACCAACAATATTCCTTTCTTGGGAGACCACAAGATCACGTATGAAAGAATTGGTGTTGGCTTACTAAAATATTCTAGCCTCATGGGTACCTTCCCTACACCACTTCAACCGACTACACATCATATTTCCACCATCCATATGATTTCGACCGCGGTTTATCAATCTTTGGAATCATATGACCCTTGGATTGTACCTAGTCCATTGGAATTCAATGCACTAGGTGACACCATGCCACTTAGTCCAGCCAAACCATCATATGTTTCTATCCAATCTGTTTCTCCCTCATCAGATGACCAACATCTATTGGCACTCGACAGTTCCTCGATGCAATCAGGGTTGAGTTCCTTGCCATCTACAATTGATTACATTTCCCCAATTTTTCCCTCGTATGAATCTATCATGGAAATGTTGAGAATTGATGAGCTACCTCAGGATGATAACCATCATCGATCCTCTTTTCTTCCCCCTCGTGAAGAAATTCAGGCAGATATACAATCTATCACCCCTCTTGATGTCAATTTTCTATCGTCTTCCATGCCTTCGACTTCTGATTATTTGGATCTGGTAGTTGACATGGTGATTTCTTTGGTAGGGATATTGGAGCCTGATCTCCTTACCCCTGTCACAGCCCTCGACATGGGTTCCTTCCAGAGTGATTATCTTCCATCCATCGAAGATATCTTGGAAGCCATGACCTAGTTTTGTCCCTTGACATGGTATCCTTCCAGAGCGTTATTCTCTTGGAAGCCATGATCAAGCAAAGTCCACGAGCATATTTTTCCTCTCTATAGCAAGCTTGTTAAAAAATGAAACAGCAATCTGGTGATCAAACCCAGAACCCTTAGCATAGTTATTTTCTTGTGTCAAGCTCGTTAAAAAATGAAATAGTCACCTCTCTTGAACCTTCTTTTCATCCAACCTTCTCCTTTTTCTCATCTAGTAGAGAAATTGGTGACAACCTTAAATTCAGTGAATGAATTGAAGCTTGGAGGGCATGTCTCCAGCCTTTGATGATCATTCTGGAGTTAAGCCACTAGCTTTCAAGTTGGGGGCACACCGATCTTAATATTTGTTCTTTCTCGTGCTTGTAAATACATGAGAATGTATCCGAGTAAACTTTTATCTGTTTTTCGGACCTGTATGGATACATAAAAAAGGAACCCCCTGGATTCTTCTTTAAGCTCTTTTCAGACTCTCTAAACGTGAAAAGATTGTCGAGTGATCTTGCTTCCTTTCCCACTCGTTAAAAGGTTTGAAAGGGTGTCTTTCGAGTGATAATTTATCTCTTCTTAGGCCTCGCAAGACTAGCATTACGAAAAAGGACAACATTGGAGTCATCTTTAAGTTGTTTTCAGACTCTCTAAATATGAAAAACCATCGAGTTTACCTTCTCTAGACTCGTTAAACGATCATACATTGAAGGGCCTATACGAGACTGAACTCTTACTTCTTCTAGTTCGTTAAAAAGGAATATGGACTTACCAAAGGTGAGTTATATCGAGCATGTGTTACCCTCCTCGAGCTCATTAAATTAAAAAGAGGTACTCATCTATCTGGATGGGGGAAAATTTGAAAGAAGCAAGCCAAGTAGTTTTTGAGAACATTACCAAGTAACTCTTATGGTCACCCTTGAGCATGACACTTTGTCTTTGCATGCATTTTAATCCACTGAACCTCTGCACAAGCCAATCCTTTGAGTTTCTTTTACTCCTTTGGGTCACCTGATGTGAGTCACAGCATCCACTGCATCATCAAATTTTGGTCCATGTAATGTTTCTATTGTCGTGCCTCAGTTTTCAAGGGAAGTATCTGCCTCGAGAGTCAACCATCACAAATATCTTGTTTCAATACCCATGTCGATCCATGTTCTTTTGATCCACCAATTACATCTCTGTGTCAGTTTCGTGTCATTGATGGGGGATACATCAAGGCCCTCCTGCGACAAGTCTATCCCTGTCGACCTCAACACATTATCTAGGGATTAGACCTAGAAACCAGTTAGTACCTTGGGACCTTCATGCCTTAATGGCAGGCCTCCTCATGTCCAATAGTGGGTTAACATCATTGACCTCTGATCGGATTATTCCATGGATATTCAACTTCAGCTCATCTATTCATGTTCATTGGAATGTACTAAGTACCTTGGGAATCATTGACATCAATGGTGATCTCCCTCGCGCTTGTTAACGGTTCACCTCATTGACCAGTAATCAAGTGGTTTCTTCCATGTTCGACATCAAAAAATCTATTCGCATGGTTAGATTCGTACTACATCAAGATCGGTAAGAAGAACCTGGGTTGAGTCATCACTCTTGTATGTACTTTGCCCAGGTTTTGATGGAGGTTTATTTGAGCATTGACACATATACTGTTACATAGATCCACTTTGTATTGTAACACTTTGTTTTCATTAATACAATCAATGCTTGGCATGTTTCTTTCAAACTTTTACTTGTTCCATATAAGTTTGTCTGCAGTAGATGGATCTATGTTTTAGCTAATCTTGATAGAGTAGGAAGTCTTTTGTACTTTTGTTTGTCTTGCAGGACCTACCAAGGAGCTCAAGATCGAAGCTCATCCCAAACCTTGCAGGGACAAACGACGTTCATAAGGTACATACCTTCCTCCTTCTCCTTCGTTCATCATCTTGATTAGATCTAAAAGGAAGTCAGTTTCCATGTTAAGCACTTTCTGTCTTAGAGTTAAGGGTGTAGCTCTCAAGAGGAAATCTACCTGTCCACAGGGAGATTTTCCTACAACAAAAAGCATGAAAAATGGAAAGTTGCAGATGGGAAACAAAGTTTCAGGAAATTTCTATAACTGTTTGACTTCCTATGGCTCGTCATTCAACCAGAGAACTACCTATAAAAGAAGGGGTAGGGGTCCCATTTAAAAAAGAGGAAGAAGAGTATAGAAACTCTACCGAAATTTATCCCCCCTTTGCCTCAATTTCCCGCAACTGTATTATGAGGTTGAGTAGTTGGTGCATTGTGAAGAGGAGCCTAGGACCAGGTTCGAGGAGTAGTGTCAACCACATATTATAAAGTTTACTCTTGTGAAGATTAATACAAAAAGGAATACGTTTTTTGTCCCACCATATCATGTGTTCAAATTGTATATTTATTTTGTGACATCTAACCCAGCAATTAGTATATGAAATGCATGTTCGCAGCTCTCTGTTTGTCCATGTATGAATGCAAGTCAACTTTGGGAGGAGGCTTGCAGTCAAGAAGCGAGTGAAAGTGAAGGGATTGAAATCAAATGGAGGATTTAAGGTAGAGTTACCTAATCTTGTTTACACCTTTGTATTGCATGAATGTGGGGTTTTGTGTTGGGATAATAGGAAAAAGTAGAGGCCTTTAAATGGTCATTTTTTGCATGCATGATTAGATCCCTTTAATGCTAAGTCTGTAAGATGGATTTCCCACTCACATCAGAATTGGTGACTCCACTGGAGACTCTCTAGGGTTCTTTGGGGACTTTTTATTGGGTATTTTGAAATTGGTTTTACTGCCTTTTTGAGTTTCTGCAAGAAGTCTGAGTGTTCAGGGGTTCTGGTTCTCAATACCAGTTTTCCTTGCTCTGCTTACCAAACTGTTTCTTTTTCTGTTTTTGAAAAACTCAGAGTCATACGCACCCTGTAGAAGGGTAGCCCGCATGTGCATGTGCCCTACCTTTAGTCAGCCCGCGTATGTATGCATGTTGCTAAAGTGTTAGCTGTGTGTCTAAAAATCTAGAAAATCCTTCTCAGGGGTCTTATGGATCCTTTCCTAGTCTCTGTGTGCAATCGGTAGTCAGGTAAGACCTCACGTTACCTTTGTTTTGCTAAATTTTTCTTGCCTCTTCTTTGTCAAAGTAAGTTTTTGCACCTTTAAGGGGTTCTAGTTTTCAATACTAGTACTCCCTGCCTGAGCTTAGCTGATTGTCTTTCTTTTTTGAGGAGAAACAGAGGCACATGTGTCCTATAGTGGGCCTTCATGCGTACATATGCGCTCTGCCCATGGACAACCCGCGTGCATATGTTGGTTGTTGAAGTGACAATCGCGTGTCTGTCTAGAAATGTTTTTAAAGAGGCAGTCATCCTCTTTCCTGTCAAGAGTCATTTTTTCAGGGATTTTCTTGTCTGATTATAGTCTCTTTCATAGAATTTTTAGCCTAAGTTGGACTCTAGCATAGCTTTCTTTTTCATTAAAATATTTCTTCTGTTTCTTATCTTTTTTAACTTATTTTTAGTTGAAATTTTGAGAAAAATGAGTTGCATTTAAAAAAAAAAATCCCCCTCATGGTCGAGGGGGGCCATGAATCGTGAATTCATTAGTTTATTTTAGAATATTTTGTTACTTCTTCTTTGATTGGAAGAAAATATATAATAATAAAAAATAGCTTGTTAGTTCTCTTTCTTTCTTCGCATTTGCCTTGTGTTTTCTTCTCATCTTAAAAGCATTTCAAAAGAAAAATAAGAAAGATAATCCTTCTTTGCTAGTTTTCTTATCATTTCTTTTTTCTGCAAGAGTCTTAACAACATCAGTTGCACTACCACACATTTTGAGTAAATCAAGCCTTAAAAAGAATGCTAATTAAAAATAACTAGACTTTTATGTTTGTAGGGTCCATCAACTAGTTTAGGGTTAGGGCCTTGAATTAGGTTGGAGAGGAAACTCTTCAAGGCTGTTAAAGAAAACATACAAGTATGTGCTAAGGAGTGCAGAAGTCCAGTAACGTGGAAATTATCTGAGACCCCCCTCTAACACAGGGGCTAAACATGAGGTCGTGTGCGGAAAGGTAGTGGAGATAACCCCTCCAAAGTCGGACCAAGCGTAGTGGGGAACGCATATAGAGGACTTGTCTTGGGATTCCGTTCATCGCATTTTCCACAGAGCTTTGTGGGTCTCAAATTTGTTCGAGGTCCTCAGTCATCTTCTGAAACACTTGCTTTCAATACCCTTGATAGGTTTCAGGCTTGATACCCTACTCATTGTGGTCCACCCGACTGTCGACTGTACCCGCCTGGTGATTGTTTACAAGTTGGCAACCTAGTTTCCTCTATTTTAGGAACTTACACAGGTGATCGTCAGGGTATACCATAGTACCTAGGGAAAACATCAGGCCACTCTTTATAGAGTATACCTGGAAGGTGCTTCCATATTCGAGTTGCACTTGCACTGGTAAGTTGATCTAGTGTTGGTTGGTGTAACTGTTCTTCCAACTAGTTAGTCGTTTGCTTGATTTTCCTTTAGGAACTTTTAGTGTGTGCTCT
>JASDQU010106786.1:13236-23666 GCA_032191745.1 Picea mariana | reverse complement strand
TCAACAAGTGAACAATATAGGCCATCTCATGCAAGGCCCTCAGATAAATATCACGACTGAAGAACATCAAGAGGCCATAAGAGAAGCGGCCAGGAAAGCTAGAATGGCGGTAATAAACAACCTAGACTAGGAATCAAAAGAAAAATTGAAGAAACAAGAGTTCCAGGTGTATAGATGAAAGAAACTGAGCCAACCTACCACTGAACAAACAAAACCCCCACCCTTGGATGTGCTCCTTCCTAAAACATCCAAGACTGAAAGGGTTGACTTAAATTTTGACTTTGAAGGGGCACTATCCAATATGCATGTAACCATTCCCCTAAAAGAAATCATTAAGGTGCCATATGTCAAAGAATGTTTTGACAATTTCTTTCAAGGATTAGATGGACCCATGGACCCCCCAATCATGTTGCAAGTCGATCACTTCAGGGTCCAATATGGTGAGAATCCTCCCTTCTTCATGACTTTAATAATGAACAACAAGAGCCTCAACAACTACATGTTGGACATAGGGGCATGTGCCAACATAATGCGCTTTAAAGTCATGCAATAATTAGGGTTGAAAGTCACAGGCCCTTACAGGAATGTGTGTGGCTTTGAATCTAAAGCCATACCCACACATGGAGTAGTTGATAATGTGGAAATTTTCCTTAACGAGTACTCGAAGAAAGTAATCCACATTGACATCGTGATAGTAGACATCCCAGATGTGTGGGGAATGTTGTTTTCTAGGAAGTTTGTGTCACTTTTGGGTGGCACCCTTGAGATGGACCTCTCTTTTATAGAATTACCTTTGAAAGATGGAATAATAGGCCGTCTCCTAAATGAGTAGGTAACTGAAACTCATGTGCAAGAAGCTAATCACCCCATAAAAAATGACAAGATGCATGATGAGATCATACAAAATCTTCATAAGTATTCTCCTGAAGATATGCCTTTCACAACAAAAGATGATTTTGATCGGATTAAATGGCCCAACAAGGAAGAATACCAACAACTCCTAGATGAATTCAAAGACAAGGAAGCTGGGACTGTGAAAATACTAAAAACACCAAAAGACGATGTACAGATTCATCCATCCCAGAAAGAAGTATATACAGTAGAAGACCACCCTCCTCCCTCTGCACAATACACCAATGTCATCCAAGGGACAACCAAGTACAAGATAAGGAAGTACAGGGAAGGAGATGTAGTATAGATGTGGGATACCCAGAAGGGAGAGCCAACTAATGTCAAAGGAAGCACTCAATCATGGCTCAGACCTTTCAAGGTTGGATGAGAATCGGTTGATGACTCCTACTATTTGTCCACCTTGGAAGGAAGAAGGCACCCATTACTAATCAACAGATGCCTCCTCAACCCCACCAAGGTGGGGGAACCTAACTTCATAGGTAAGTGTAGGTAAGTAGGAATTTTTCATTCGTGTACTATACCATTTCCATTGCATGTTAGTTTGCTTTCACAATCACCTTTATTGATTCCTTTATTTCAGTCTATATATATCTATGTATGCTTGGGTGGCATTACCACCCCAATTTTTTTACTGATGCTTCTATTTAGATCAAGTAGGTCAGGAGGTTATGCCATAGATGTTGAGGTTCTCATGCACTCTACGGTGAGCACATGTCCCCAAGTTGGAGCCAGATGTTATCCCCCACTTTCAAGGATAACTAGAAGATCATGTCTCGAGGCCCACAGGTCCTAGACATGGAGTACCGAGAGCAGGATTGACTTTAGAATGGCCCTGGAGGGCCCACCTTTTCTTTCTTCCAACATATTTATCTTGTCAGCAGCAACAACATCCATCACCATTGACTTGGTCCTGTCTTAGAGAAGGTTGTCGCTCCATGAGGTAATTAGTCCAGGTATCATGGTATGTGTCACTTTGATTATCAAAACCATTGAATGTATGCATCTGACTCCTTTTGTTTCTAACAACTGCTTGGATCTTACACTTTCCCACTTGACCATGTTTGGGGGGATTGACAAGGTGCCCTAGCAAGCCTGTGTCTGTAGGTTTTGGTTTTCCACTGGGGGGAATTTCTGAGAAGCCATCATCCGCTCCCATCATAATACCACTTTTCCATCTTGTTTCCCACTCACCTATCCCATTCCACTTGTCAAGACATTGGGTTGACCTATTTTCAGGATTGCACCTTATCTCATGGGAAGAAGGGGCTAAAGGCCCAGAAGGTAAAAGCAAGCTAGTAAAAGATAAAATCCTAAAAATAAAACCTCGAGATGCTTTGCCCAGGGATCCTCGAGAAAGAAATAAAAAGCTTCTCAGCAAGAAACAAGAGGGACCCAAAAAAATAATAAAACAAGACCTAACCAGAGGATAGGGGGTCTCATCATGAGCCAACCTATCAGGTCCATGGGTATTTAACAGTAGTTAGCTGAACACCACGCCAGGGAAGTGACTCTTTGTTGCATGGCCAAGGGAAAGGGGGTCTCATCACAAGCCAACCTTCTCATTTCTATGAAAATACTTGTGGGTAACACTGTCATCATTGGTCACCATGCCAGGGCAGTGTCCGCTGATTAGCTCTTGAACAAAAAAAACAATAAAAGACAAAAGAAGGAAAGAATGAAGAATAAAAGACAAGAATGGGATTGGAAAAAATGCATCCATGACAGGTACGACTCGCCTTCTACAAAGGCACCCATAGGTAACATTTTTGCATCCTTGGCCCTCACTACACCCACATGTTTGGACATCCCCTGACCACATCACCCACTTACATGGCTTGGATGAGGTTTCTTCTGGGAACTTTCCTTCTTCCGTGGACACTAGCCCAACATGACGCCTTGTCTTTTTCTCCAGACTTGTATTGTAGGCTTGTGTAACGTCTTTGAGTTGTTAACTGATGTATTAGCGATTTTATGCACATGTTTAATAATATTGATGATGAGATGTGATTGACATTGCTATGATCCCTGTGACTGATGAGCCCATGGAGGGCGTATCTTTTGATGTGCAGGACCATGCTCGACGAACATGTACCATTTTGGACCGGTACACATGGGGAGATGATTAGCTCGAACCTCCATGGGGCTGAAGAGCCCATCAGGTGGATGCTGAGACCCCATCAAGGGGCAGAGACAGGACATAGATGGATCAGGGGCTTTGCATCGGAGAAGAAGAGGACATTCCACCAGAGGCACTTTGGCAGAGCTTGACCTAGGTGGATTGACCCTCTTTCAGTGGAACGTTGGCCTTGGAAGGCTTGGGACATCACCCTTGATGAACATGACGTCATCCAGCCTATTGGATGTCTTGGGAGACATACTGGGCAGTATTGGCACGTGTGGCATGATGGAGAAGCCCAAGGAGGGTTAACGTTTTTCTCCAGGATGCTCCATTTTCCCTAAAAGGGGATAATGTCTCCTTTGGAGGGGATAGATCTTTCTTTTCATCTTGATTAGGGTTTCAATTTGACAATTTAATGTAAAACAATATGATTTTAGTATTTTGGCCGTGTTGGCCTTTTTACATGACCTAAAATGTAAAACTAGGTCATGGAATGGTATAAATGAAGGATTTTCACCTTCATTTTTTCATCACAACTTACTCACTCCATAAGGAGGTCTAAAATTTGCGCCCTCTCTTGGGTTATTGACTAATTTAGTGATGTGCACTTGTTGAAGGAGGACTATTTTGGCATATTTAGGCTTTTCTCTTAATGGAAGGTGTTACAACTAGGGTTTGCATTTCTTCTTCTTGGTGAATTGTAAGTATTTTTCTGCAAAACTTCTTGAATGAATGGTTGTAGTTTAATTTCTTGCATATGTTTATGATTTTGCTAAACAAAACCCTAGGTGAAAAGAACACAAGTAGGTCCTTGTCTCATGTCCCCATTGAGAGAAATTTTTCAGCCATTTGAAGAAGGAGAGAGCCTAGCCGTTGCTACACTCCCTTCTCCTCTTCATTTATTGCTAGCTGTACTTCCTGTAAGCTAAGAAGAGAGAGACGCCTTAAGCCTAGGTTTACTATACTTAGGGTCGTTTTTCTTTAGGGTTTCCTGAAAAGGCCTTGCTGTAGCAACACCTTGCTTCATCAAACCCTATAGTCTTGGTTTTATGCCTCATCTTTCAGCTAGCCATTTTTTCCATTGAGTTAAGGAAGGAGGAGAGAGAACTGAGGCCTAGTTTACCTACACTAAGGTGAGCCTCTCTCCCCTAGGGTTTTGACTTTGGAGCCTCGCTCTAGCAACAATCCAAAGCCTCTCCCTCTATTCCTTGACCTACTTACCTTTCCCTCCTTTAGCTCTTGCGTCTTCCACTATTTGACTCCATTAACCCTAAGGCATTGATCTAGAGAGACCTCATGCGCTGAAGTGGCCTTTATCACAAACAACTCTCAACACTTTGAATCAAACCCTAACCTAACTAACCCTAGCCTATAACTAACCTTCTAACCCTGGATGCTGCTATTTACACCTTTGTGCAACAAACGTTTGGTTTTATAAGCAATTGAATGATGATTAAGGGCATAAATTAAATGAATTGTTGATTTATTACTTTGAATGCCATATTGTTCCAGTATTTATTGGTGAAGTGACAATTTTCATTGTTATTTATAAACATTGACTTTGTCAACATTTATTGCTAAAATTGCTTATATGTTCATCAGATAGTCATCCATTTATATAAAGTACTAACCCATTGAATTAGCTTGCATATATTGATTTGTTGTTGCTTTGTCTCAGGCAGGTATATATTTGAGGGTTTTACTTTATCATTGGTTGTTTAGCCGGGACTATCTACTTGGTGGTGACCCTTGAGGGGGGAATCTATCCTTGTCTTTTAATCCTCTTTCCTTCTCAAAACCCCAGGTCATCGTGGACCTCTCCCCTGGGCCTCACCTCCCTAAAGAGAAAGAACCATCCCATTGTGGTGACATTGGTTACTGTTACACTAGTTTGACCTTAACACCTCAAGCTTTTATCCTTGCTACAAACTGTGCGATAACAACCCCCCCAACCTAGGGGTAACTAAGGAGATGATGTCTCGAGGCCTGCATGTAGAAGACATGGAGTGTCGAGAGATGGATGGGTAACACATCCTACATAGCACCTCTCCTTAACCATGCTTCACCATCATCATCGGGAGCATATCAACCTCCTCCACACTGACTTGGTCCACAGAGGGCAACAAGTCTCGCTTCATGAGGTAACTAGTTATGTTTCATGGTAAGTGCCATTTTAATACATGGGGCATTTAGACAAGTTTCAAAGGTTTCTTTCTGATTATGAGACGTTTTCTCAGAAGTTATGCTTTTTACCATTTTTCACCTTGGTGGTTATCTTGGGGTTCCTAGTAAGTTCACCATCCTCGGGGAAAGAAGTGATACTAGGGGTCCTTGTTGTTGGGTCATCATGCCATTCTTGACCATATTTTGTCACCTTTCATCTTCATTCCTCTCTGTATCCCCACCTTTTGGGATTCAAAGTTACATGTACCCCAAAAATGGCTTATACCTCATTTTGTTATGGGAAGAAGGGGCTAAAGGCCCAGAGGTTATTGCAGCCAACATCAACAAATAAATAAAAGAAAAAAATAGTCGTGATCAAAATGCAGTGGCAATGATACAAGGGACACAAAAACCACAGTCCAATAACTTGAGTGCTACCTTTCTAGGCGCTCACCCCAAGTCCTAAGTGCAAATGAACACCTCACCTATTTGAAAAGAACGTATAAGTATTCCACATGAAAGGAAATTCATTTCATGCACACAAATCAAGAAACCTTGTAAAGTAGTTTGTAAATCATCTAAAGAAAATATAAGAAAAGGTAAATTATGGGGTTGGAAAAAGGTTGCGACCCAAACGAAAGGTAACTCAAGGATGCAACACATCCTCTAGAAAGGCACCCATGGAAATGAGACCATATGAGACCCTTTCATGTCAATGACCCCATGCCCAAAAGCTTCTCCCTTCATCCACCTCACATTCATCACATGGCCCAAACATAGTTCGCCTGGGAAGCACTCCTCTACTTGATAACCCTAGGACCTTTTGATAACCCTCCCATATTTAAATTTGGTAAATTGCATAAAGTCTTTGAGCATGTGTTTAACTTGAAAGAGGGGATCCAATGTACTTTTTCGGGTGGCTCTTGTATTAAGATCGACTTACTTGGCATGATTCATATGACTTGTGGACCCTTGGAGAGCGTACCTTGTTTATCTTTGTAGGATCTTGTTTGGTGACATCATTCATGGAGGTACTAAGGCACTTTGGATCTCCATGGGGGCTTGAAACCCCATAGGATGGATGTTGCACCCCACCCTTGGAGGCCATTAATGATGACCATTGCACACCTAATGACATCATTGGTGTTGAATTTTAATGCTTAACTCAAGCACATGTAGTTAATTTCAATTTAGCATGAACTTGAACCACAAAAAATGCAACAATACGATATAAAATAGTTGTAGTAACCAAGATCACAAGAAGAATAACCATGCACAAGAACACAAGAATTTATCTTGGGAAAACCCTTCTCAACCAAAGGAAAAACCCAACAATCCTTTGCTATAGAGTCAAGAGAATATCACCCTTTCACCACAAACCCTAGTTCACACAAGAGGGTGCTCTATGCCCAAGAAAGATTGTGCCTAAGAGAAGTGCACACTTCATCCCTACAAGTAGGTGTTGAGATAATGGAACAAGTGTGAGTTAGTTATCCACAATGGGGATCTAACTCTCTTATTTATACATGACCTAGCACATCAAATGGATGTGTCTATTGGCACAATAGGGTTGACTTGTACAACTCAGAAATATAATTAATCTTTACATGGTGGGGCCGACTTGTACCCTTTACAATATAAATTAGGGTTTCACAATAATATTACTCTTAGACAATATAGCAAGGATCTTGCAAAGCCACACTGCTTCAAAGAATTCCACACATAATGCAATGTACTCTGCTTCTACGGTAGTCAAAGCCACAGATGTTTGTTTCCTGCTGCACCAGGAAACCATGGCAGATCCCAAAGTAAAAAAACAATTGGATGTGCTCTTCTGGTCCACTGCGCTCACTCCCAGTGTACATTGACATATGCCTGCAATCTCATGTCTACACCGGAGGCATATCTCAGTCCATAATCAACTGTGCCTTGTAAACATCTCAACACATGCTTCGCTGCTATCCAATGTGTTTGTCTCGGCTAACTCATAAACTGACTAAGTACACTAACTTCATAGCATATATCAGGCTTGGTGTTAACTAGATACATCAATGATCCAATCATATGTCTGTAAAGATGTGGATCAATCTCTCCTGAATCAGAAGAAGCCTCATTCATTTTCTTCAAATTCATCACCATCGGTGTAGGCATGGACTTGTAGTCTGTCATCCCGAATTTCTTCAATATCTCCACTGTGTATTTCCCTTGAATCAGGAGAATCTCATCAGTCCTCTTCCACACTTCTAGTCCCAAGAATTAGTGCATCATACCAAGGTTCTTCATCTCTAATTCATAATCTAATGCATGCTTGCATTCAACAATAAGGATTTCTAAACCAGTGAGGAATAAGTCATAAACATACGAGACCAAAATCAGGCACTCATCACCAACAATGTTGTAGTATAGGTTTGGATCGTCAACATTCTCGCTAAAGTCCAAACTCATCAAGTATCCATCAATCTTATCATACCATGCTCGAGGTGCCTACTTTAGTCCATACATGGATTTCTTCAACTTGCAGACATGAGACTCCTTCTCATGTATCACGAATCCATCTGGCTGCTCGATGTAAACTTTTTCCTCAATATCACCATTGAGAAAGGTTGTCTTCACATCCATCTGATGTAGTCTCCAACCCATGGATGCTGCAAGGGAAATAATCGTATAGATGGAAGTGTATCAGTAAATAGGAGCAAATGTCTCCTCATAATCTATTCCCTCCACTTGAGAGAATCCTCTAGCCACAAAGATCGCTTTGTACTTCTTGACACTTCCATCAATTGCATGTTTGATCTGATAGATCCACTTGGAAGTCACTACAGACTTCCCTTCCGGTCATCATTCTTCATGATGGACTGATACTCTTCGGTCATGGAATCTTTCCAAACATGCTGACCTGCTGCTTCTCCATGAAAAGAAGTCTCAATATCAATGATGTGGCTCATAGTTGAAACATAACTTGAAAATCTCTGTGGTCTCTTTCTCTCTCGGAATGTACCATGAGGAGATGCATGTCCCTGTTCCTCTTGTAGAGTATTTCAAGCCCATCTAGGCCTCTTCTGGCCTACTGTAATGTCTCTGGGAACATCAACTGGAGCTACAGGATCAACTGGATCAGTAATTGTCTCCCTCTGGACTGCTGAAGGGGGAGAAGGTATTGTCTCTTCTTTCTTCTCGCTGTCAATCTCCATGTGGGATTCTTTGGATCTTCAGAAGGCCATCTCTTCCTCAAATGTGACATATCTACTAACCTCGATTTGTATTTGACTAGGGATGTAGATCTGGTATGCCTTCGAAGATTCACTATACCCCACAAATGTACCCTTTCTTCCTGAAGGGTCTAGCTTGGTCCTCTTTTCCTTGGGTACATGAAAGTATACAGGACACCCAAATATTCTGAAGTGTCCAACCTCAGGCTTCACTCTGGTGAAGGCTTCTTTGAGACTCATATTCTTCATAATCTTATGAGGACTCCTGTTCTGAATGTACACTGTCATCATGGATGCCTCTGCCCAAAAAATCATAGGTAGATTCTAATCATGTATCATCACTTTGGTTGCCTCAACAATGGATTTGTTCTTCCTCTTTTCAACCCCATTCTGCTAAGGGTTATAAGGAACTATGTACTCCTTCTTGATCCCTACCTCAATACATAAATCACTGAAATCCTTGGAGGTGTACTCTCCTCCATTATCTGATCTCAACACCTTGATACTCCTTCCAGTCATGTTCTCAACCTGAGCTTTAAACTCTTGAAATATCGCAAGGACTCCATACTTGGTCTTTAAGAAGTAAATCCATGTCTTCTGAGAGTGATCATCGATGAAGAGCACATAGTACAAATATCCGTTCAAGGAAGAAACAATCATGGGTCCACAAACATCTGTATGTATCAAGTCCAAGATCCCCTTGGATCTATTATCACTGCTCAAAAACGACCCCTTTACATTCTTGCCAAGAGCTCTGCAAATGCCATCATGATCGATATGTATCTCTGGAAGGCCTATCACCATGTTCACTAGAGTGGGAAGGTATCTATAATGTAAATGAGCAACTCTCCTATGCCATAGCTCTCTCAAGATGATAATATCATGTAATAAGGCCTGAAATAGTTAGACAATCAATCTGTACAAACTATTTTCTCAAACACCAATCACCCAAGAAAAATCCATGTGTGAGTTCATGTGCCATGCAAGAAATTTTCCTTCAGAGAAGGTAAACTTGTAGCCTTTATCCTCTAAGGCAGAAATAAAGACAGGGTTCCTTTTCATCCCTGGTACATATAGTACCTCACTTAATTGAAGAGGTATGTCAAAATCTAGTTGGAAAGAATAGTTTCCAACTCCCTTCATAGTATATCTGGCATTATCATCAAGTACAACATGCAGACGAGACTCTGTATCTACAAGGTCTATAAGATTTTCTCTATATCCAATCATGTGTTTGGAAGCACCACTGTCAATCAACCAAATATCACTATCAGTAGGAACGATACCTGAGAGTGTTGAAATGAAGAAGAATTCTTCATCTTTTCTGTCTTCATTTCTCTGAGGTGGTTCTAAATCAACATCTACAGTGTATGCATGTTGTCTTCCTTTCTTCCTGGTAGGACAATTTCTCGAATTTGTCCATACTTGTCACATCTGAAACATTGAATCCTTGATTTTTTTTTTGTGTTCATGACCTGAAGCTGCTGAAGTTTTATTGTCTTTGAATGCTTTGCTAAAACTTATTCTATTTCTTCTGCCTCTCTTTGTATGAGAAGCAAGGGATTGATTTTCATCATGATGGGAGTCTTTCACACCTCTGGCTATAATTCCGGTTTCCTCCCGAGTGCAGTCTTCCCATAGATGATCAAACTGAGGTAAGTATGCTCTTCCACTGCTACTTTGAATGAATGGTTCCCAATTTCTTGGAAGAGCATTGAGAGTAATCATGAAAAGCTCTCTGTCTGTGATGGTTTCTCCAATGGCACCTAACTGATCTCTGATCTCTGATATCTGAAATATTCATGAAGAAGGTAGCAATGGTGTTAGTGTTCCCCATCTTAAGATTTTGAAGTTGGTGTTTCAATGTGAGAGCTTTGTTAGTGTTGCTACTCTCAAGCATCGTCTTCAATGCATCATACATTTCATAAGATATCTTCAAGGTAGAGATGTGAGGTAGTATATGATCTCTTAATGAATAGATGATTATCTTCCTATCTTTGACATCGTCTTCCTTCCATTTAGCCTTC
>JASDQU010106785.1:166370-183870 GCA_032191745.1 Picea mariana | reverse complement strand
GAAATCCAAGCCAAAAGGTGAGGACTATGCCTTTCTCTTTTCTTAATCCATATATATAAAAATTGGGATTAGTATGGAGTTTAAAGATACAATGTGGCCCAAATGGTTGTTGCAAGGTCTTCTACTTCAAATATTTTGCTCGAAATATCCCATTTCTTTTCTCTGCTCAACTATGGGAAACAACTAAATACAATGGGAATGGAACACATTCCTTTCCTAATGGCACAATATTTAACATGTCCTAAAAGGTCATCTAGGGTTAGGGTCTTTGTTTACATCCACTCATGTTTAGCATTAGGGTTTCAAACCCTTTAGAATATTCTTGAAATTCCACATGTGGCTAGCTCCACATGTATGAGTAATAGGAAATGATGTGGCATCCACTTCATACTATGGTGGTCAAAGCATAGGTTAAAACATGGGAGGCATAACTTCCTTATACAAACTTCGATTGAGGTAAGTTTGTCATTGTTAGAATGTTCTTAATGAGTATACCAATGTCAAAGGGATAGGAAATTAATTCACAAAGTTTTAACCCTAAAAATGATCATTTAATTCCCCAAATGGGATCCATAAGTTTTAGTGCCATAAATAACCATAATAGTCTTTCCCCTAAAATGGGCCATACAAGTCCATGGCTTTATTTTTTCCACTCAAAAAGTACCAAAACATATAATCAGTTATATAGTGATCCATTTTATACCAAGGGCCTTGGCTTACAATAGTGACATCAAATCCTGATAATGTCTCTACCAAGTAAGACAATAACATCCTCGTTTTCAAACCTAAACTAGCGATGTATATTGTAAATATAGTGTATGCCTGAGGGCCAAGCGATGTAATATGTAAATGATGTAAATTGAATATAATAAATAAAATGTGTCGTCGGCTGCAAATGGACACAGACGGAGATTTGGGGGCTTAGTTTCCACAAGAGAGGGAAGGGGTCCAAGGGGGAGAGTTTACCCATGTTTATTAACCCCAAACCATTTCTTTCTAAATTATCCTTACTGTGAACCTTCCATTTTTTGATTGAGTGTTTCCAAATCCAATCATTAAATTCATGTAAGAGGGTGGGTGTGAGAAGTCACATCCCATAATTATTGAGAGCATGGGGGTTGAGTACAATCATATTGGGGAGGATTGAAAGTCAAGCAAGCAAGAGAAAGAGAGAAATTTGTATGAGTAGAGGGGAATAATTACACTTTCACGTTTTTGCATGCAAATCAGTTTTTTTTACATGGATATTTCTATACAGTAAGAGAGATTGGAGTGATGAAGCTAAAAGGAAACTATTGTGGCTACATTTGGTAGATATTTGGAGCTGCAATTTCATAGGAAGAGAGGTTACATGCATGTGAGAAATATTTTGTTCGAAAGTTGTCAAGAGAAGCAAGAGTTTTGTTGTTGGGTGAATTCCTATTGCAACTCTCGAATTCCTAGGGTCCCAATATAGAGATTTTTGGTCTAACCTATGTTGGAATCTCTGGAAGGGAGTGGGAAGGCCTGAGAGAGTGTGAGTAGTGAAGGGGGATCCCATCCCTCGGGTTGTGCAGGTTGTGGGAAAGAGAGTTGGTGGACTTGAATTAGTTATGGGAGATTGATTGTTGAGAGGGGGGGCATTAGGCAACCTTAGGGACCATTGCCTCGTGTGGATTCATAGTCTCAAATCGGGGGTGACTAGCTGTTAAGAAATGGAACAAATCTATGGTTGGGAGGAACATTCGTCCTCTGCAGTGGGTTGCATATTTTGATAAGATAAGTGTTCTTATCTATTGTGTGTATTTATGTTAAATGATGATATAAATGTTATACATTTTACTCTGAGTTAGTTAGCGCTGCTTGTTGTGAGTAGAATGATCCATTCAGATATCTATTTCTATGGTTGAATGATGTTGTATGCATTTAGTTGTTGCTATGCACAGTTAAGAAATTGCATTTATGTTTTTAATTAGCATGGACCATTGTATAAGCTTGAATGTCACCATGTGTGTGTAATTTCTGCATTTAGAATTGGTATCAAGAATTTTATTGGGTCATTTTAGCAATAGTGTGACCCAGCTTGGGGATAGGTGTGTTACAAAGACCATCACCATGTAGGTAAAATAATTTGATTATATTGATGATTTAAAGAAAAAATTGAAGCTCAAGGAAGGGATCCCTATTGTATTTCATATTATCACATTTATAAGGATTTAAGTCTTTCTTTGGTACTAACATTGCATGGAAGACAATTGGGATATGGTGCACCTTCATCTTCAAAGCCTCATTCCTTCAAATGTTTCATCAAAATAAACCCTCTATGTCTGATGCTACAAAATTTCCACCCAATGCCTATATTATCAATAAATCAAAGGATATTCCAGTGCTAATAGTGATGGAGTAGGATATCCTTGACCTACCCTCAAACTATAAATAGAAAATACTAATATATCAGTTTGATCTACTGTTTGTCCATACTCAACAAATATTTATCAATGGATTCACCCCAATTGGACTACAAACTAGGAGGTAAATATTTGCTCTAAAGATTTATTTATTGTTCTTCTTGAAGAGCTTGAGGATTAACAAAAAGTTTAGAAGAGCGACCTTGGTTTTGGGGTGGAGTGAGTATTTCTCTTATGCCACGGTTTCTAGATTTTGACTACAACACTAGTATGGGTATGACTTCTAAACTCGCCTATCCATATTTGGCATCAAAAAGTGTTTAAAAATGTGAGGAATGCTCTTGGCAACTTGATTAAAATAGATTTAGATTATCTTGACATGAGCCTCTTGACTTATTCTTGAATCTATGTTGAGCTCAACATCTATCTTGAACTCAACATCATTCGTAGTTTACCAAATAAGATCATTCTATTGAGGGAAATATTTTTATGGCCCCAAGTATAAGATTATGAGAATACAACTTTTAGGTGCAAGACTTGTCAACAAACATGACATCTATAAGAATATTTTTTGGGTTCCCCACTAACTCCAATAATTAAAATAATAGATTATTAATTAATGTATTGAGTGCCATATTTATTAAATAAGGCTCCACAATGTAGTAGAGCATGAAATCAATAAATGTATGTGGCCTCTTTAAATAAGGTCTACTAGTGGTTTGGGCCTCATTAATGGAGATCCATCAGGTGGTTATAGTTTTGGTCAATTATAAATTATATATAGTAGTAGAGTTTATGTAACTGGTTTTCAAGAGAATATTATTGTATTTGGAGCTTTACTCATGTTGGAGGTTTCCCCCTCAAAGAGGCAAGTGAACATTACATCCAATTTTGAATACTAATAAAAGTTTTCTTCCTACTATTATTCTCCAATTTTGGTTTCATTTATTTTCTTTTCATATTAGCTATATTTCCTTCTACCTAACTCTGTTTATTTTCTTTCCACATATATATTCTATCTACTTTTCTTTGAATATTTCATTTCAACTAACAAGGAACACCACAAGTGGTATCAAAGCACTTTCATGTGCCAACATGCACTCCAATTTTAGAAAAAAAGAAGGATAGAGACATGTTCTAGCATCTTTAAATAACATATAGATCTATCATTAAGTGGGTAAACTTGTGGTTGGGGAAGACTACACATAGAATATAGAAGAGGGATCACTTTGTTGGACATCCTTGTAACTTTGTTGGTACCCCTTCATGTAGTATTGCATTAAACAACATTTGTATACATATTTGTCTTCCACATACCTCTGGGTATATTAGAATCCCTCTAGGTGCACCTAAAACAAACCTTACATAATTATGTCGACCATTGTGTTGCTATAGTACATCGAGAATAATACTGAGTGAGATCGCTCTCGTGTACCATGGAATTAGGTAGTGTGGCTAAGCATATGATATATTCTCCTTAGTTGGTGTCGTGAAATATTTAACCAAGAACTAATGTTGGAAACCCTCCAATATATTAGATGGATATAGAAAAACCTAGCCTCTTATTGTAAACCCTAGCTTATGAAACATAGGTAGAGAAATTCCTACAAGAATTTGAGAATTTCATGAGTGCATTAATACTTAGAAGGGAGTAACACTCCCCCGGGATTAAAAAATAAAAGAAAAGAAAAATTTTATGGCCTACCAACACCATTCTAGGAGACCTATATAAAAATAATCCTTGTGAGGTGATGATCATTGTGTTTTCACTCTTAAATAAAAAACAATTGTGTGGGCCTGCTCATACTATTGCTCGTGAGCCCTCCAAAAATTCATCTTGAGACACTAATTATTGGGATATCTCTTGGATAACCTCTTTGGTGGATCTAATGGCCCATGACTAACACCCACGACATGTCAACATTGGATGATGTAAATAAAATGGTTGAATCTCTCTCTTGGTTAGTTAACAAATTGGAAACCAATATGTCTTCCTGTTAGAATATAATGGATGTGCTCATTTAACCATAGACAATATCACTATTGTCACCCAACCATAGGCCGAATCCATCCCCTAGCACATTAACCTTGACATAGACTCATTCCGGAAGCAAACCCTAGGCTAGATAGCCAAACAAGATAGCGCACCTCTCTCCAAGGATAACGCACCAAATAGGAGTAACAAGAGTTGATCAGAGAATCCAAACCATAACCAAGACAGAGTCTAGGCCAAAATCGAAATCTGCTTGTTGCAGCAGCTGCAAGGACATCTATCCTCCAAACTTGCGCACAAACTGGCCAACTGCAGTGTGCACAAGTGTTGCTTCTGCAGTTCTGAGAATGCCTGCCAGAATGAAGAGTAGCCTCCTGTATTTATACTAAAACTGGTAAACTATTTGGGCCGACTTCTCATTCTGGGTGCCTATTTACTTAGTATATAATATTTCCTTTAGCCGACTTCTTCTCTTGGAGGCTAATAACCTAATACAAATTATCCTCTTGAGTCAACTTGTCTTCTAGGGTTATTAGCCAACTAATTTAGGGTTTCTTCTTGCTTCCCGTAATATTCTATTCTCATCAGGTTTACACGTGGAGGTAAATACCTCCCACAACTACCATAATATCAACACTCCCTCCTAGCTAGAGAGGCATTTGAAAGTAATGGTCTTGAGAACAAACATACCATTTACCTAGTAGCATCAACATAGTCGTATAGACTATCTCATGACTAGATCATGAGCACCATCATCACTATCAGTGTTATCAACTGCATCATCTCTCAAAACCATACTCCATCTGAGTAATCAAACATGATGCTGGATAAGTCACTCACTCCACAGAGTGACACAAGAGACATTCTTCTAATTCAAACATATGTCATAGAATAATAAATGTTCTGAACCATTTTCCTTTTGGGAAATCTCTATCAATTGATCATCCATCTAGATGATAATCATTTCCAACACTACTGATAGTATTCAAGGCGATTGGAACAATGTCTATACTTAGTATTCAATAGAACAAAACTGTGTCTATACTTAGTAGCACACAACTACAATCCAGTGGTACACTACCACACCAAGTAGCACACAAATACTTGATCAATGACATATAGTCACAATCAGTGGAACAAATCCACTACAGAAGTATACATCTATTTTCCGGAGACATACTTTCTCCATAACAACCATATCATCATCCTGCATAGAAAACATTGTTATGATATATAAAATGAATCATCTGGGCCATTCTTCCACTCACATCTGTGAGATCTGGAAGAGCATCTGCCCTAAGAAAGTAAAACATCAATGATGAGTTATCTGGACTATTCTTCTCAAACAAGGAAGAAAAACTGTCTCGATTTCTGAGCTTGGACCATTCACCTATCTGGGCCATTCCTCTGGCACTAAACAAAGTGCAACCTGGAGAGAATGAATCTGCCCTAGGGAATGCCTATCCCTGATTGCTGAACCTGGACCATTCGCCTATCTGGGCCATTCCTTCAGCACTAAACAAAGTGCAACCTGGAGAGAATGAATCTTCCCTAGGGAATGATTTTTCAGACCATTTCCTAAGGAAATGATTGTCCTGCACCAACCTCCAAAATGGACCATTCTTTGAAACTGCTCACAACTATGATCTTCGAAAAAATGAATGTCCGACGAGGTGGACCAGTCTTCTTGACCACTACTGAGAGTGACCATCAAGAAGAGAGACTATCCTAGACCATTCCCTATGCTAACCACAAGGGGAATCGCTGTCTATGGTACATCAGAAATCCATCGAACCATTTTCATTATGAAAATGATCGTTCGATCTAGACCATTTTCCGAACTGGAAAATGCCCATCCGTCAGAAATATCAAACCACTTTCCGAACTGGAAAGGAACTGCTCATCCTGGACCATTTTTCGAACTGAAAAATGACTATCCATAAATAAATAACACATCAGTGCTCCCTCCCAACCTCAGAGTCATCTCTTCCTTTTTCAATAAGGAAGTCGTCTCCACGAGCTCCAGCTTGAGTACACAAACTCTTTCATCTTGAATAGAGGCTTTACCAAAATGTATGCTTATCTGCTCATCTATGAAGATATATATTGGAGAACCACTTCTCCTTTCTGGACTTCATCACGAAGAATGTAATTCTTGATCTCAATGTACTTTGGTCTTTCTAGAACACTGGTTTTCTAAAGGCTTCATATAGCTCTGATCATCATAGTTGAATTCAACTCTTTTGTTTCCTGCTAGCTCATAACATCGTGGCAAGGGCCAAACTTGGAACATATACAAGTGGTACTTCTTCTGTCATCATGAGATCTTTGTCATGGATTGGAAATCTATCATCCTTGAGTCCTGAGTAACCATTCTAATACAGTATCTTTGTTATAGAAGGTTTTTCACCACACTTTTGTTGTGCATTGGAGGCTCCGCACCAACTTGTTTGAATCCATACAAAACCTTCCTCCATCTACATACAAGAGTCTCTTCCTGCCTGGTATACCTCAAAGCCTTGAGGTTGTTCTACATACATTCTTTGTTCAATTATTCCGAAGAACAGTCTTTTGCATTCATCTGATGTAAACTCCAACCCATGGATATTGCAAACGATATAATGGCTCATGTAGAGGTATGTCCGGTTTACTAGAATTAGCAATCATCATAGTCTTATCCCTCCATCTGGGAGAAACCTCTAGTTTTGGATCTCGCAATGCTTACATTCATAAGTCTTCCATACACTGTTCTTCATCACAAATTTCAATTCCTTTGCTTGATTTCTTTTAGTGAATTCAGTTCAGGTTGGTAGTCTTGTGATTCTCGATACATTGACTGGTTGTTCTGTCTTTTCTTTCTCTTTTGGAATCTTCATGTTCTTCCTTATGTTTTTCTTTAGCTCTAAGGTCCATGGAGTTTTCTATAGATTCCATGCCCTGAAGATTCCAACTTATGCCTTTCATCATAGGATCATGGATGTGGACGGACAACCAAGGATACTTTAAGGATTCTTTTCGAAGAAGACTTCTTCTAAGATCACACTAAACACGTGCTTCTTTTTCATGGTTTCTTCCATGGATAGATACTTCATCATTTTCAATGGATCATATCATTTAGGATTAGCTCCCTCCTAATCCTTGCTTCATGCATGAATGCATGCTCTTCCTTTGGAAATATATAATCGGCTCTCTCCATCTAGGAGAGTCCACACTTCCATTTGCATCCTTATTTCCTTCTACAAAGTGTCACAAATCTTTTTCCAATTTCTTCTTGATTGCTGACTTCTTTCTGTCTTTAATTCTTCTAGGTTT
Source organism: Picea mariana (assembly GCA_032191745.1). Taxonomy (NCBI): domain Eukaryota; kingdom Viridiplantae; phylum Streptophyta; class Pinopsida; order Pinales; family Pinaceae; genus Picea; species Picea mariana. The sequence goes on along the minus strand of JASDQU010106785.1, from coordinate 176,178 downwards.
CTTCAAGATTGATTCTAATTTCGGCTTATCTTGCAACTATTACTTATGTAATATCTTCCACATGAATTGTTACCCAGGGTTGTTGATGTACTTCATCCTTTCATGTGTATTGTCTGACTTGTAGTCATAGTGAGAGCACTCCTTATCTTGTTGTTCTTCCATAGTTATAGTTTCTCTTGAAACATATTATCTTCTAGGAAATAGATATGCAAGATATGTACAAAAAACATGGCATGTACAAGAACTATGAGGAGTATTGTTACCTTATCTTAGAAGAAGAAGTTTGTTTCATCCTTCTTAGTCTTCTTTGAAGGTTACTTTTCTTCGAGAACTGATGATTCGTGTGCCTCCTTCCTTTTCTTTAGCTCAGGACAATGATTCTTGTAGTGACCATATTTTCGACAGTTGAAGCATTGTATTTCTGACATATCTTTCTCTTGATTTGGCTTCTTCTTGGAGCCAAACTTCCTTTTATTCCTGAAATTCTTGAACCTTGTTGTGAAAGCTTAATCATCGTATTTCTTTTGGGGTTTCTCTTTTGCACTGATCCTTGATTCTTCTTGTGCACAACAATTCCAAAGTTCTTCAAATGTAGGATACTCCTTCCTTGTGTTCATGCTTGCGGCAAATTCATCCCATGTCTTGGGAATACCATTGAGTATTATGTTTACCAATTCCTTCTCTGAAATGATCTCTTCAATAGCTTGTAGTTGATATCTTAACTGAGATATTCTCACAAAGGATGATGTTATGCTGTCATCATCATTCATCTTCATGTCATGGAGCTTATTCTCGAAACTCATTACTTGTCCAATGTTTCTGACTGAGAAGAGGTTTGTTAGGGCATCGTACATCTTCTGAGATGAATCAAGATGGGAGATGTAGGGTATCAGGTGGTCTTTTATAGAATCCACTATGATATTCATGGCATTGATTTCATCGTCTTTGAACTTCTCCATAACTGCAACGTTTTGTGGTTCCTTTTCTTTTCCTTCTTCAAACTCTGGCTCCACAATATTTCCTTTCACGATATCCAACACTTTATTCTTGGAAAGGATGAGATCAATCCTTGTATTCCATGATCTAAAGTTAGAAGCCCCATCTAACTTGTTTTCTGACTTCATAGAGTAATTCATGGTTGCCTTGACTTGGTCAACCCTAGATTTGACCAAAAAATCAACCTTGACATCTTAGCTTGTTGAGAGTACCAGGAGATGCGCTAGGCTAGGGTGCACTAGTTTATCCAAAAATTAGGTCAATCCCTTCACTTAAGGTGCCTCAACGAGAGGATTAGGGTTTCTGCAACTGCACCTGCTAGCAACCCTAGCAACAATGCTTTGGTAACTGGTCTTGCTAGAAACCCTAGTGGTAGTTCTTCAACGAGCTTAGTATCCTTATGGCTATGCTCCCTTCCAGTGGTTAGACTGAATGAAGGAGGTGTGGGCCTATAACCTGTTAGAATATAATGGATGTGCTCATTTAACCATAGACAATATCACTATTGTCACCCAACCATAGTCCGAAGCCACCCCTAAGCACCTTAACCTTGACAGAGACTCATTCTATAAGAAAACCCTAGGCTAGATAGCCAAACAAGATAGTGTACCTCTCTCCAAGGATAGTGCACCAAATAGGAGTAACAAGAGTTGATCAGAGAGTCCAAACCATAACCAAGAGAGAGTCTAGGCCAAAACCGAAATCTGCTAGCTACAACAGCTGCAACGACAACTCTCCTCAAAACTTGCACACAAACTGGCCAACTATAGTGTGCACAAGTGTTGCTTCTGCAATTCTGAGAATGCCTGCCATAATGAAGACTGGCCTCCTGTATTTATACTAAAACTGGCAAATTGTATGGGTCAACTTCTCATTCTGGGTGCATATTTACTTAGTGTATAACATTTCCTTTAGCTGACTTCTTCTCTTGGAGGCTAATAACATAATACAAATTATCCTCTTGAGTCGAATTGTCTTCTAGGGTTATTAGCCAACTAATTTAGGGTTTCTTCTTTCTTCCTGGAATATTCTATTCTCATCAGGTTTACATGTGGAGGTAAATACCTCCCGCAACTACCATAATATCAACACTTCCCTCACTACATAAGTCAACCTTTGTTTTGATCATATTGCAAAGATGAAGGGTAAACCTAAGGAGAGTGACCATGTATTTAGTAAAGCATCCCATAAGGGTAAGCACCTTGAGGAGGAAGAATATATCACTAATCATTTCTCATTTTTTGACCATTCCCATAATATGATGCCTTGTCTCCCTAAAGTTGATCCAAATAATTTTGATGGGTCATATATGATGAACAATTGGGTTGACCAAATAGAGCACTACTTTTCCCTTCATTATATAGCAGGTGAACTATGGAAACTACAAACATGTGTCATATATTTGGATAGGGAACATTGGTAGTGGTGGCAATGGGATAAGAATGCATCTATAGGGATTCGTACATGGAGGCGGTTTATAAAATCCTTGTTTTCTTGCTTGATCAAAGATACAGATTTTTTGGGCCAACTTACCAAATTGTACCAAACCAACATGGGTGAATATTGTATTGATTATTTTGAACATTTGGAAATTAGAACAAAAAATTTGACTGATAATTTTTTTAAGAAATACTTTATCAGTGGTTTAAATGAAGATCAAAGCCCACAAATAGATGAACCACCTTGCTACTTGGTTGGAGGCCACTAATATTTCTCTCCATGCCCAATTTATATTGTATTCTCAGTCCAAACACCCCTACTTTGCAACACATCCCTACCCCAATATCATGGTCCCTTGGAAACCTTCCCCACCCCTCAAGGTCCACAAATTAACATGGGTTGAAATGGAAAAAAATGAACTCAGGGGTCCCTACTACAACAATGATGAAAATTATTCTCTAAGGCATAAAGGTACGAAACACAAATTATTTATGGACATTTCTGATGAGTAAGTTGATGGTGGTACTCAAAAGGAAGTTATTCCTATCACTAAGGAAACTCCTCTTTACGACCAAACAAGTGAAGAATCCCAAATCTGTCTTTGTGCTTTCACCAATATTTCTTCTCCTCAAACATTAAATTTGGTTGGCTATATCAATTAGTGGAAGATAATTATCTTAATTGATAGTAGCAACACCCACAATTACATTCATTACTACATTGCCTAAGAAACACATTGTTATATCCATGTTGTTAACAACTTTAAAATTGTGATTTCTAATGGGGAATCTATGGAATGTGGTGGCTAGTGTGAAAATGTGAAACTTCAAATAGGTGTGTGTTCCCTGAAAAATAACATGTTTTCCATTGAAATGGGAAAATGTGATATCATTTTGGGTGTTGAATGCTTAAGAACATTATCCCCCATCACCATGAATTTCCTCTAATTACACATAATTTTTCAGAAGGATAGTAATTCCTACATGCTCAAAGGCATTAAATAAGATTCACCATAAATCACCATCTCCCATTGTATGGAAAAGCTTCTAAAAAGGGGTCATACTTGAATTATTGCACAATTCCATGATATTCAAGCCTATAAAGATGATTCTCATCCAGATTTGATGTTAGTATTGGACAAGCATCAATAGGTATATGAACAACCCCAAGGATTACCACCCTCTCAAGGAGAGCATGATCATAGTATCCCATTGATTCTCAATAGCCTTCCACCTGATGTGTTCCCATATCATCACCATTTTTCCCCAAAGAATGAAATTAAAAATATTGTATGAGATCTATTAGTTGTCGATATCATCCATCCTAGTAATATCCCCTACTCTTCTATGTTTGTCATGGTCCTTAAAAGAGAAGGAACTTGGTGCATATGTCCTAATTTTCATGCTCTTAATAACTTGAAATAAAAAATGAATTCCCCATTCCAATCATTAATGATCTATTAGATGAGCTACATGGAGCATAGTTATTCACTAAAATTGATATTTGCTCTCGTTATCACCAAATGAAGGAAGATGATATTCCCAAAAATTATTTCCACACTCATGACAATCATTACGAGTTTTTGGTGATGCCTTTTGTTCTTCATAATTCACAATCCACATTTTAGAGCCTCATGAACCACATATTTAATCCCTTTCTTTATGGTTTTGTATTATTTTTATTTGATAACATCTTAGTCTAATCAAAATTTGGGTGCAACATGTGGATTAGGTACTACAACTCTGTAATCACAAGTTGTTCCTCAAGTGTTGTAAATATAATTTTGGTGCTTCGAAGGTTGAATATTTGGGACACATTGTTAGTGGGAAGGGTATAGTTTTTTATCCTAAGAAAATTGAGGCAATGAAAGATTGGCCTAGTCCAAGAACTCTCAAAAGTTTCTGTGATTTCTTGGCCTTGTTATCGCACAGATTGTAGCTTGGGAAAATCCCAACCCAAGTCACAAACGTGAGACAACTACGTGAGTACCTACCCATTGTCACATTAGATAGACACTCCCCTCTCTTTAGTGATGATGAAATCACCACAAAGGGGAATTCTAATTACCCTAGGGAGATTGATATGGAAAGTGATATGATGATGAATGGATCCCCTATAGGTAAATCTTGGAGATGAAGAGAGACTTGAATAAGAGTCTTGTGAAATGGTGAATGGTTTCCAAGCATTATGCACTTGCAAAACAATGCAAAACAATGTTAACCCTGCCTGGAACAAGACAAATGATGATAAACAAATCCTCTAGTCAATTGGGAATCAACAAGAAACCTTTTCGTCCCAAAATTTCAACAATATACAAATGTATAAATGAGCAATAAAAGATATCAATAGTTGCAAATATAACCATCAAAAATCAAGTACAAGGTGTTGGAAATAAAGCTAGTAAGGACTAGTTAAACCTCCAATGATTTAGCCAAGACTTTGATGATATTTAGAGTTGTTTATTAAGTGTTATCAACAAGTTTTTATGACATACCAATGGCTATAGAAAACAATTGTTACAAAAGCAAAATCTAACCACATAAATCAACAAGTAAACCTTCCAATTGATAGCCAATAATTAGTAGAACACTAATCTAAGTTCACAAGTAAATTTCCACGGTAGATTAGAGAGTAAAGAGTTTAAGAAAGAGATTTTTGTTGCAGCCCTAATGGAAGTAGAATTAAGTTCTTAACAACAAAGATAATTACTAGTCTAAATAAGACGCCCTTAGGGAAACAAGAAACTTATAGCATGTAGAATCAATTCCAACTTAGACAATTGCAATCTCTCAACAATTCATGTATACCAATGCAACAATTTTGTATCTCCAATGCAATTTAGACTAGTGCTTAATCAATTGGGCAATGGAGTCTCTTGTGTAAGATCTAGTTGTATTACTTCTCTAGGGGTGTAATCACTTTTACTCCCTAGAGAAAATAAAACTAGCAAGGTAAATCTAGGAAGGTGTAAGCCTTTTTACTTCTCCTAGCAACCTTTGCATAAAATATAGCTTATTCAAAGATAACAAGGTAGACTTGATGGAGGGTGTATTCCCTTATACTCCTCCAAGGGTGTAGATAAATTAATGCTTGAAACAAGAAGAAACCAAACAATAAATGCAACAATTCCTTACCAATTCCAAGAATAACATGAAGAAACCCTTCTTTATCAAGTATATTCCACCAAAAATACCAAGAAAAAGCATCCAAGAGATAGCGCCTTACTTATTCACCAACAGAAAAGTACTAGCATCACAAAAAGAGATTCAAGAGAGAGATTGAGAAAAATTCCCAAGCTGATTTATCAGAGATCACTAAAAGTTGATTTATCTTCTTTTTAAAAAGTCAACATCAAATTAGAGAGGTCGACCTCCCTATTTGTATTTTACAACTTAAAATTACAAAATCATAAAGTAAAATTACCCTTTTAGGGGTGACATCATGCCCTAAAGGGTGAAGTTAGGCCTTCTAGAGAGATGTTGAATCCTTTGGTGAAGAATGTTGGGCCTCATGTGATGTCTAGGGCATAGAGGGTGATTTTTTGGGCCTTCCAAGGCCAACATTAGGGTGCAAGGGATGGAACATTCTCATCTCATGGTGTCCAAGTGCCTCCAAAGGCAACGCTCTACCTCCCATGTGTCCAATGAGAGGGGGGCATCATCCAACATGTAGGCTTCATGCCCCTATGAAGGTCCAAGAAACCTTGAGCTTCCATGAAAATATTTCCACCTGGAAATGCCCTACAAAGACAAAAAAAATTTCCCTCCAAGGGTCCACAATTCACAACTATCATGCCAAGTAATCCATATCTAATAAAATAAACACCCAAACATGTGCATCAAATCCCTACTTTTCAAAATAAACAAATGCCCAAAGACCTTATGCAACTTGCAAAATTCAAGTATGGGAGGGTTGTCATGGTGACCTATTAGGTAGAGCATTCCCCAAGTCAACAAGTGTTTCCCAAGAGGACCCTCTCTAAGTCGTTTAATGAGAATGGGGTGGATGGGGTGTGCCTTCTAGTCATGGGGTTTCTTGACATACAAGGGCTCATATTGTCTCATTTATGGGTGCCTTTGTAGAGGGTGCACTTGCTCTTGAGTTACCAACTATTTGGGTGATATTTTTCCCAGACTCCTTCTTAGCCATATTTCTAATCCCTACTTTCATTTATTTGTAATTTTATAGTTTCCTTTATAAGGTTTCAAGCTTTATCATTTTTAATTTGGGACTGAGGTGGGCACTGATTAAGTAGATCTCAAGTTTGGATCATCTTTTGATGGTCATAATTTTATATGTTCACTTTATTTTCAACATTAGTTTCTTATTATTTTCTAGTAGCTACAATCTACCTATGGACCGTTAGCCCCTCTTCCCATGAAATGAGGTACAAGACCTTATTGGGTCAATATGCCTGAAAACCTAGAAGATAAGGAAACGAAAGGGGTAAGACATGTGGAAAGTGGCAATTATGGGTAGTATGGTACTTTGACTCTTCAAGGAGACCCCCCAGTATCAACCTTATCCCTAAGGGTGACATACTTACTAGGAGAACATGCCAACAACCAAGGTGAAATGAGGCAATAGGTATAATTTCCAAGAAAACGTTTTCAAAATCAAGAAAAGACCCTTTACAACATGTTCAAATGTTTCATTTATTAGAATGACACTTACCACAACACCATACTTGTCACCTCATGGAGAAAGACTTGTTGTCCTCTGTGAGTCAGGCTGGTGTGGCGGATGCTACTTCCATTGATCCAATGGTGACGTGTGATAAGACATGAGCCTTTTCCTAGTCTTCTACCTCTTGGTACTCCATGTATGCAACCTGAGGACCTAGAGACATAATCTCCTTAGTTATCCCTAGGAATGGGGGATAATAGGTCTCACATGATAATATCGATAGTTTGTCCAAAACTATGGTAAAATTACAACTCCTCTCAGCACCCCACTAAAAAGTAATGTCTTTATTTGGAATGATGAGGTTGAACATGATTTCTAGGATTTAGAAGATGATATGTGTACCACACCACTCCTTTCCATTCCTTACTTAAACAAGACTTTTCTTTTGGAATGTGATGCCTCAATAAAAGGAATCATGCCTATGTTAATGCAAGAGGAATGCACACTCACTTTCACTAGTAAGAAATTATGTGATATAAACTTGGGAAATCCACCTATGATAAGGAAAGGTTAGTTATTCTTCATGAAGTTGATATGTGGAGCCCTTACTTGATGTGGCATCATTTCTAGATTAAAATAGACCATTGTAGTTTGACATATTTCTTGGAATAGAGGACTTCCCTAGAACAAAAAAAGTGGGTCACAAAAATGTTAGACTATGACTATGATTTATCTATAAGAATTCCAAGGAAAAATGTGGTGGCTAATTCTCTCCCTCATAAGTATGATGCAGAAGATTCCCCATTTTCATTATGTTTCCAAGTGCTCACTTGGCTATGGGTGGTACTTCAATATGGTCAGTTGATGCCATGATCCACTAACTACAGGTTGATCCACAAGCACACCCAAGCTGATGATATCCACTATAAAGGATGTATTGTTTTGTTTTGGGATTCATCATTTAAATCCAAAGTGTTATTTTAATTACACTCCTCTCCCATAATAGGTCATTTTGGATTTTAGAAAACATATAGGATTAAGTGTTCATTCTTTTGGGAAGGCATGAAGAAGGAAATCCACACATTTGTGGCCAAATGTGATACTTTCCAATGAAAAAAAAGGGAAACAATAACTCATCCATGAGACTTACAATCCTTACCCATTCTTTCCAATATGTGGGTTGACATTTCTATGGACATCATAGTGGAGTTACCAAAATTAGGCCACAAATCAGTGATAATGGTATTTTTTTCTCACCTTTCCAAAAATGATCACTTATGTGCCTTAGAACACACATTCAAGGCCTCCATAGTAACAAAAATCTTTATGGACAATATTTTTAAATTACATGGCATTCCTAAATCCATTGTGACTAATCTTGATCCCACCTTCACCAACAATTTCTGACAGGAGCTATTTCAACTTCAAGGTACCCAATTGAATCTTAGCATAACATATCACCCCCAAACCGATGGCTAGAGAGAAGTAGCCAAAAAAAAATTGGAAGCTTATTTACATTGTTTTTCTTTAGAACAAGAATCCCAATGTGTCCAATGGTTACCCTTGGTTTAATGGTGGAACAATACTACATATCACGGTGATACTAAAATGACCCCCTTTGAGGCAGTCTAGGGACAACCGCCCCCATCAATGATTTCATAATTTCCCACCCTCTCTAAGGTTTAAGAGCTGTACAACACCTTGACGGTCCATGTTAGCATTCTTTGTACCCTCAAAGATAATTTGGTATTGTATTAGAATTGCATGAAGCAACAAGCTGATCAACATCACTTTGAGTGTCATTTTGACAAAGGGGATTAGGTGTTCTTGCATCTCCAACCCTATAAATAGAAATCAATAAAGGAAAAGAGCCACCAAAATTTATCTCCTAAGTTTTATGGACCCTTTACTATCTTCAAATGTATAGGTCCAATGGCTTACAAATTGGATCTTCCTAGCCATTCTAAAACTCCACCTAGTCTTTCATGTGTCACGCTTCAAGAAAGTGCTTAGGTCCAATTGTAGAGTTCAAAATAACATTACAAAATTGGACAAGGAGGGTACCATTTGGTTGCATCTTGAGGTCATTTTCAACAAACATGAGCGTCATCTTCACTGGTGCACTATCCAAGAAGTTTTAATCCAATGGAAGGATACACATCATGAAGATGCTACATGGGAACTAGCAAATATTGTCCACCAATTTCCTTATCTTTGACCTTGAGGAAAAGGATTATTTATAGGGATGGGGTGTTAGGGTCCCGCCCTAACTCCCCTAATTAATGGAATATATTTTTACTTCATGTATTGAGGACCATGTTTATTAAATAAGGCCCCTTGAGGTAGTAGAGTGTGAAATCAATAAATGTAATTGGCCTCATTAAAGAAGGTCCACTAGTTAGTGCTTTAGGAATATTTAGTGGAGGTCGAGTAGGTGGTTAGGCTCAAATATAAACTATATATAGTAGTAGAAACTATGTAATCGATTTCCAAGTGAATATTATTGTATTTGGATCTCTTCTCATGTTGGAGGTTTCCTCGTAGAAGAGGGAAGTGAACATTACATCATGTTCTAAATATCAATAAATTTTTTCTTACTACTATTATTTTCCAATTCTAGTTCTATTCTTTTTTTCCCTGACTGTATTTCTTTTTGTCTTTCTTTGTTTATTTTTTTCCGTATTTATATTTTCTATTTTCCTCTTAATATTTCGTTCCAGATAGCAAGGAACACCATAAATATTTC
>JASDQU010106785.1:140893-166270 GCA_032191745.1 Picea mariana | reverse complement strand
TCTGCTCCTAAAATCCGGATCACCAACATCCATAAAAGTAGCAAGAAACATCACCAAAATAAGATATCGCTTCCTATGTAGTGGAATAGGTTGAGGTGGCTATTCCTCCCTTGCAAGGTAGGAAAGTAGAAAATATTTTAGTGGTATGCCCCTCAATGCACATAGATGTGATTGAGACTCCATGAATTTGATACTTTAGACTTCAACAATGATTCATCTCTCTAATTAGTCCCTATGGAACCCCTCCAATGAGGGAAATTTGATTAATTGGATAAATATAAAAATAAGTAAGTTAAAAGGGGTAGGAATGAAGGTAGGTAATCCTCATTAAATACAAATAGGGGTTTGTTTCATTCATATTAGTTATTCTCTATTAGCTCATTCTTTTTTGCACTAATAATGTTTTGTTTTTATATCTCGCTACTATAAGTTTGTGTTGGTTTGGCCTTTACTACTTGTTATATTTTTCTAGAGCCTTTATACCAAACTTATGTTTAACCACAATGATTGGTAATAATTTGTTGCAACTATGAGACCAATGATGGTTTGGAACGATTTCCCTTGTAGAATATGGTTACATTGTTGCTGACCACATTGTCCTCAACTATTGTAACTTTTTTGTACTTATAATATAACTTTATTCCTTTTACTTATGAACAAAAATAAAATATAGATAAATTCAATGTATTCTCAATATTATTAAGTATTTAAACATGTATATTATTATATTTGTGGAAGCCTTATTAAAAGCTAAAATAACTTCATAGGATTTAATTGGTTAATAATGGTGAAGACATAATCTAAAAATAATAACAAGGCATTCTTATGTTGCAAGTGACACTACTAAATTTGGGGTTCAATTTTAACATTTAAATGTTTAAGTTGGTTTTATCGTCGATTTTAATTTTATTTTTTTTAACCCTAATAAACGTCGATTAATTGATAGTATACTAGAAATAACACTTATTTAACATCCTCCAGTGTTGATTAATCAATTTTACAATTGATGTTAATATTTATTGTATTTTCAACCACGAGTGAGGTGTCAAAGTTAACCATGTCAACTTTTATCATATCAAGTTAACATCGATTAATCATTTTTTTGGTAATATTATTATTCAAATAAATACTGATGAATATTTCATATTTTTGGAATTTGTAATATATATGTTTTCTATGTTAAAAAGGTAGCTATTGTTAAAAAGAAAACCACTTTTTTGTTTACAGAGTGGGGATTAAGTCACATATTAATATAGTGATATATTTTTTTATTTTAACTAAATTTTCGAATTCATCATTCTCTCCATAATCCAATTTTTTTTAATCCAATTTTTTTTTGGTAAAATTTCTAAATATAATTTGAATTCTTTATATTTGAAATTATTCAAATCTATTGTTGTTGTATTAATGTTTGGGTTGATTTTGTTGAAATACAAAACAATGTCAAATCAAAATGATGTAAATGTAAGCCACAATGGGTTATTTCAACTATTTGAACCATCCTCTCGGACCATGTTGTTGATGAGGAGACCACTGGTCATAGGTTCAAATCCTATCAAGCCTCTTGAGGTTACCATCCTCTATTGTGGTTGGTATTTTATTTTCAAATACCATCCTCTATTGTGGTTGGTATTAAAAGGTTGGTGTGTTTTCAAGTAACTAGGCAATTACCAAGTTAGATATATTGGCATATATCTTAAGCCTCTTATTCCCATGGATATATCGTAGGCCTCTTATTAATGGAATTTTAAAGTTATGGGATGATATCACTACGTGCAACATCTCCAAACCAATAGGGGGGAAATGATTCCAATTCCATGGAATAATTCCTTAAGTTGTGATTGCTAGTGTGTCTGTAACAATGACATGGATGTGCCTATTGATACTTTTTGTATGGTTCTTAGTTTCATATGCACTTTTTCTATGGAACTTTGGTAACTTGGTTGACATTTAGAGTTTTGATTGGATTTCTACTAAAAACACTTTTTAGTAGACCTTTTCGTAGTTTTTCTTTATATATGATTGTTGATACATCTATTATTAGTGTGTCATTGACTAGTTACCACCAAGTACTTATATGAGTTTTGAACTTTGACAATGGATCTTTTTAGTACTCTTCAACTATACTTATACTTAATTGACCCTTTGATTTTGGTAAAAAAATTTCATTCTCCCTTCAATTACATTGCTTGTTAGAAAACTTGCTTATTCAACAAGGTTCATGGGTTGGGTTTCATTATAAATTTTAGTAATTCATAGGATTTTAAGTTCTAGTTTTTCATTGAACACAAATCCTAATAACTAGCTATATTGGTGTGGAGGTTTTGGTGCAATGGTGTATTAAACTCACTCTTAACTAATTGTAAAGATAAGACCAAACAAATGAAGGAAAGGGGATATAAATACAAGAAATTACATCGACCAACAAGAATATATGAAATCACTAAACTATGATTTCAATGGTTGGACAACATTCAAACATATAGCATTTTGTGGGGGAAAGGAAATGCTCAATTCCATTCCAATGGAAGGAAATATAAATAATGTAATGTGTCGCATGAGGATAAAAATTTTGCATCAAGTGGGCTCAAAATATCTCTATGAGATCATCCTTTGACCTCCTTCTATGCTTAATATCAATCTCTAGTGTATGTGGGCAACATGTCCCCTTATGGATGGCCTCTTTGAAGGGAAAAAAAGCAGCAAGAGGGAAAATAAACTAGAAATGGGGGAGTAGGGATGATATATTCCTAACTCTTTGATCTCATTTCTTCAACATAAATTTGCTATAAATTTATCCTTGTTAATGCATTCCCATGATTCCTTTTTATAGGAAAAAATGGAACCTCATCTGAACTAGCTTATATGTGAATTCTCTTCATTCAATCATGAAATCCCATGTGCTTGATGAGAACTTAAGGAAGGCTCATGGAATGAGTATTCATGAGATCATAGGAACAACTTGGTCTATACATACCCCCACACCATTTCACCAGGATCTTGGGCATCTATGAGCTACAAAGTAGCTAAAATTTTGAATTTATAGGGGTTGCATGACTATCAAAGGTTTATCAGCATGATTTTCGCAAGTAATGGGAGAGATGTTGAGTGACCCTAGAAATGGTCAATTGAAGGTTTGAATTTGTTTAGTGGGGTTTAGATAGCCATGAAATCATCTGGTGGACTTCATTATGTGAATTATGCATTAATTGACAATGTTTCAAAATAAAACCACTTAAATGTCACAAGTGAGCGAAATTAGGTTTGTAACAGTTTTCCCCTGATGTGTAAAGTTAGGATCATCTTGTATAATTAAAATAAATCATGAGTTTCTTACCCAAGTGTTGTAGTATAAAATTTGGAGAGAGAAAGAGATATGATCAAGGAGGGGGGATCACCCAAGAAGAGGTGATGGAGACCACTTGTTAAAAAAACAAGAGAGGTGATATACACATATGTAATCTCCTTAAAAAATAGGTGGGAATTCCCATGCTCATGAAACTATCAAAGTAAAGTAGAAATGATATTATGGTCAAAGGATCCATATCTGAATACATTTGAAAAATGAATGTTGTTTTTGTCTAAATACATGTTTTAGAACAATAACACCCAATGAGGTAGAGAACTACATGAAAATGGTGTCCACTAGGATTTGGGGCCAAAACAGGTAGGGGGGCACCTGAAGAGATGCTCCTACCTGAAGTTTCCAAACAATGATGAAAATGGGAATACATGTCTAGATGTTTTTGACTGGATTCATAACGCAACAACCATCAATCCATAGGAATCTCCATGATGCGACAATGAGTTGAATTCAATCATGTGAGAAATGACTGGGTAAGAGAGAAATAATAAAACTTATTTCCCAATTTGAGGGCTCCCATCGGTGATGTAATGGGATACTAGGGATTGAAGCCTCTAAAATAACCCCCATAGTCAACATGAACTGAGTTTGATAGGGGAAGGTTCACTGGAGACCGAAATTTCATTACCCCTAGAGACAAATGTTAGAGTGCAAAATGAGAAGTAACAAATGTAACAAACTAATTCTTTGGCCTAGAGAAATAAACTAGCCAATGTGTAGGAGACTCAAAATTTCCCTTCAACAAATCATAACAAATAGGATAACCTAGGAAATGAATTTGAAAAAAATTGAAAAACAAATCCTTGGTCTTGGATAATTAGGAGATTAGGATGGAAAATTCAATTGTAAATTGAATTGAGGGATTGGGGTGATAAGACAGGAGGACAACAAATGGAGGAATTGTAAATATTACTGTGATGGATATGTTATGGGGTATCAAGATGAGGTGACTCCAATACACTATGATGGGATGGAATGACAATGATTAATTGTAAAGGTGACTCTATGGGGATGCTTCATTTAGGGGTGACAAGGATTGCTACTTGAAGATATAGAGATAATGCCAAAAATTTGAAATCCAAGTATTGATAATTTACCCATTTTAGGTTTTTGATGTTTTGTTGATGTTTTTTTACTTTTATCATGTAGAAAAGGGTAAATTGTCTGGATACGTTAAAATCAAGGATATGGGTTCCCAATATGAAATTAAACAAGTTTCAAACATGGAAGGAAGGTGGTAGATGGAGAAAAACATGGGTGGGTTTGTAATGTACCTTCAATATCAACATCAAAAGTAGGGTTTGTTGGTCTAATAATTCATTGATAGTAGTGGAATATAAACAATTTTCAACAATATAAGACCATTTTATGAAGAAACCCTTCCACTTAAATACTATGACTAAGTTTGGCATGATTTTAGTTTTAAAATTAATCTCTATGTGAGAACTCATTACTCAACACAAGTAAAGTTTCAAAGCTAGAGTCTTAGTACATTATTTCCAGGCATTTAAAGACTAGTATGTCAAAATGCACAACATGACACATCTCCGAAAATGATGACAATATATTGATGGAATTACCAATTCATCATAACTATAATCATTGATTTCACAAACTAAATCCCCATATGTAATTCATCAAATGACCCCATTTCAACAATGTCATATAATCTTGTAGATAGGAGTTTAATCCATTTCAAGGATGACAATCCTAGGGATTATGGTATGATGTCTTCAAACTCAAGCATTTCATACCATATGCATTGAAATAAGGTTCAATGTCCATCAAGGTGATTGTAATCCTAAGATATTAACTCATTACTCAACCTACTTCCCAACTCCTCATTCAAATATGCATAGATACACAAAATATCATAAAAATATTATAAGGTAAGAATGTAGTGCCCATCAACACTTTTTCAATGAAGCCAATACAGATACTCAAGACTATTTATCTCTTCTAATGACTTTATGTTATAATTCCTTAAAAACATATCATCAATGAATACTATTCATTCCTTCCAAGTTTTTCTTAATTATAATAACTAAGGATCCATTCCCATTTCCAAAATTTATAATAAGAATAACCAACATACAGTTTCAAAGGACTACTACTCCATTTTACATTGTAGAATCTATTTGCAGGCATGATACATGCATTGTCCTTGCATTTAATCAACCATGTCTACTTATAGTAAGGGTATGAAGTGCCTCTTCAACACCTTAGTTACTAGAACTTATATAATACTTTGATTCATAAACAAAATAAAGTTGTTTAAGAGAAATTCAATCCCTATTACAATCTATGTACCCAATTCCTCAAAAATGTTACAATCAACTTATTGAAACAAGTAATTCGTTGAGGTGTTTTATCAAACATATTGCATGTACTCTCTTATAGAGATTATGGATTCAACATTTAATAATAAAAGCATACCTTTTTTTTTTTTTTTATCTTAGAGAGAATCAAATTGAATTCACATTCAAACCTGAGATTAGCACTTAGTATATTCAAGACACTAAGAATCTATTCACCCTTAATAAAAGGTTAATATTCATTGCCATTAATAGCTACGGAGGGAAAATATGCTACAACTTTGATAAATAGTTGATATCACTTAAAATATAAATTAGGTTCTTGATATATTTCATGAGTTTTTCCAAATATACAACTAGATTCTTTGTACCAAAAATCATGCCTACCCACATCATATACAGTGAGAAAAGTTGAATATTTAAAGAGTTGTTTGCACATTCTTGAATTTGACAACTTCTAAAACCACTTTGAAAAACAATGAATATATCCACAATTATGATCTAGGTATTTGATATTTTTGGTGGGTGTTTCCATTATAATGCAAAACTTCCCTCTACCAAAATCACACCCAAATCATAGAGTTTGAGAAAAAAACAAATCATTGTAGGAATATATTCATATGCATACCCAAAATCACATAAAAATTCATTGAAGCATTTAAGAAAATACTTGGCATGAAACCTCAAGCTAAAACCATTTACTAATTAAAACCTATAGGAATTTCATAGCATTTTCTCATCATCCATAATGAATTTATATTCATCATCATAAAATAAAGATTTCATAACCAAGAAGAATAAGAGAATAAACTTATGTTTTTGAAAAACCGAGTTCTAAGGCAACTAACTAGGTGTGAACAATTTCCTCCCAAACATAAGCTATCATTTATGGATACCACCCCTTTGATGGGATATGAGACCACCAAGGTGAAAAAGGAAAGTTCATTATTCTCCAATCACTCTTCCCCTTTCCAAAATTTTCCAAGATCAACTAAGAAGGCCACTACTAAGCTCTCAAATCAATCTTTTATCAAACTAGCTTTGACATTCACTCTACTACCTCATACAACATAGGAAGATGATACCTTATCTTATCTTCAATACCTCAAGAATACTCTTCCTCTATGTGCTCGTTATTATGTGTGGTAAGGTCCCAATCATTGTTTATTTTCATATTTGATCTCAAGCATATTTTTTCTTCATGGAAAAAACTTTTTTTGTCCTTGTAAAACACAAAAAGGCCAGCAATATACATGGATTTGAGAGGATGTCTTCCTACACAATATTATTCCCTTTTGTCACACTATATTCCCTCTTCCATATATCCCTATTTCATACAAGAGTTGTGGTATTGTGTCATGGAAAGACACATTTTCTCTTCAAGATGTCTATTTTTCTCAAGCCTCTCTCTCCAAATTCGAATTTCCTCCTTCCAAGAATGAAAATGATTAGTAGTAAGGAGCCTCTTCTCCACCCTAAGTTATTGATTCCATGAAATTATGAGGTGTTTTATTTAATATAGGAGGTAACCAGTTTAGCATAGGATTTACTAAGTTATCTTCTTCTTCTTCATCTTCTTCTTATTTTCCATATTTCCCCTTACCTTACTAGGATTCTAGTCTAATTTGGTATAACAATAAATATAGATGAGCTAATAGGATATCCACATAGAATTTAGGAGTTTTCAAGGTCATGAGACACAGGTTAACCGCTTGTACCCCCTTACATTTCCCTTTTGGTGGAATCATAGACATGTAGGTTCTCTTTCTCAATCAATCATCCTTGTATCTTTTATTAATCTTCAAATATAATGTTTACAATATTTCAAATTTACCATGGAAAATATACGTCATGGTATGTAGAAAGTAAATAATGAAAAGTGCATGTTTACATCACTTACAAAATAAACATAATCCAATTAAATAAATCCTAAGTGTTGAAACTAGGATACTACATTCCCCTCCCCCTTGGAATAATACCATCCTCAATGTTCTCTTATTTTCAACACTATTCCATGTCTTGATTTTTCAATTACACATGTAATGCCATTTTCTTCACTACAAATTTGTATTGTTGTTGGCTATCTTGGAAAAGAATGTCCAATCATTTCTCTTACTATATTGGGACATCCAAGATATTTACCATTCCAACATATACTTATAACAATCAAGAATGGAAAAACATGCATGTCATATCCATTTTGAGCAACAATTATTCCATTCATAGAAATTTCAAATTTATAACTAAAGCATATATATTCATCACATAATATTAAGTATGAAAATCAACCCAATACTTATCTGTATGAATATATATCTTCTTCACATGGCTACCACAAACAAGATTTAGCTCATTGTATTTTCAACAAGGAAAATTTTAGGGGCTAAATTTCACCCATGGGCTAATTTTCCATCTCTTTCCAAAAAAAGATTCTCCAATTTCCATTCTTTCTAAAAACAATTCACCCAAATTCTATAGAATTATTTTACCTTAAAAATCTCCAAAATTTTATAGAATTTATATAGAATCCTTGGAAATTTGAATATTTTTACAAAACTATCACCAAATATTTTACAGTTTGCATATCAAGGACTAGTAAGATTCGCCAAGGTTTCATCTCTTCCTTGTTGCACTCAACCTTCTAGGATCATGCATCCCTTCTCTACTAAATAATACCTCAAGTGATCCATCTTGCCAAGGCTTTCACATGCAAAAAGAGCATATACTTATATATTTTTATTGCTAAGGAATCCCACTAGCAACCTCTATTAAACAATAGCTTATGGAAATCAAGGAATATCATATAGTTCAAGTGTCATCATGGTAGCATCCTTCCCATGATTTCCATCTTAAAATAGCCAACATCTATTCTTGCTACATAGATCCATCATCTCATGTGTATCATATCCATACAATTATCATGAGATGTCATCATAGAAATTTTGATCAAAAATTTAAAATCTATTTCATATAGAGATTAAATTTAACAACCATGGGATCCTTATCATAATGTTTGGCCCTTGCATACAATAAAAACTAGTATTCATTATGGGCTTACCCTCACTGCCATATCCAAGACATTTATACTTTCAATTTTTCCTTCTAGACAAATCTTTCATTCAGCCAAAAGAATTGTGAGTATTCATGCACATAATCATTGCATAACAACATTCACAACAACCCATGAAATGATTAAATTGGTGCCTTTAATGTTTGGTGTTATTCATTTTTGTGCCTTGATAGCAATCTTTCTGGGGACACAAGGATCTATATGTTGTATGGTCAAGTGGAAATATCTTTACAATGGATGACATAAGAAAATTTTATTAGCATTATTATTTTTAAGGTAATTATACTTTTTCTTGTGGTGGCCACACACGTGGCTCTTTTTTTTTATGCTTTTGTAGCATCGAGAGTTATTCCCAATTGGCCTTGGTGTCAGGCATGTGGGAATCTATGTTGTCACTCACATTGAATTTCTTGTTTTGGTCAAAACCTCTTGTATATTGAGTTGGGGATTGGCTGGGGATTCACAGCCACATGTTGGGGATTAACACACACATGGAGGAATAAACAATACTAATTTAATGTTGATTTTATTTGAGGGATCCTTAGAGTAAGCTAAGGGATTCTAAACTCACTTTAGACTCTTATAAAAGGAGAGACAATGTGAGGACACACTGTGACATTATAGAGTTAGCATAAGTGAGTGAGCACTTGTGTCAAGGAGATTGGGAGGAAAAATTTCAGCAAGGAAATTCTTCACTTTGGCAAATCTGGCCTATGGTTTTTGGACATTTTTTTTTTAATTTTTTCTAAGGAAGGAAAATTGCACGTGTGGTACAGATAGTTCACACAATATGTACAGTCAGTATGGTCCATAAGGATGTCTTCAATAGTTCGTACAATTGACATTAGCGGGATCTACAAGTTCCAACCAGCTAGGGTTTGTACTAGGTTTGCAAGTTGGAATATTTTTCGGGATTTTGCTGAATTTATGATTTTCCAGGAGGAATTTTTTTGTCCTCATAAATTTTACAGAACATAAATTTTTTTATCCCTTGTGCATGGATGTTTTCTCTCTGATCTTTATGTTTCCACTATAATTTTCTGTCATAATTTCAGTGTAAAATTATTCAATGATAACAACCCTAATTTATTGTTTGAAGTCACTTGGAATTAATTTTCAGATCTGAAATTGAATGCATTGAATTGTTATTGAAAAATTTGACATGGTATCATAGCATAGGCTCTAGAGAGAGAAGGATCATCTTCTTGAGACACAGGTTGTTGTAGATTTTTTTTGTTCTGRGAAGTTCATAATGGTGAGCACTCTTAGAGTGGGGGACAKGTTGGGAGGGGCCACTAATTTCCAATCTTGGAAGGCTAGGATTATTTTTCTCTTGAAAGAGATTAATCTCAAAGAGTATGTTGAGATGGTGATTCCATATCCAAAGGATCTGTAGGAATTGGTATCCCATAGGAAGAGGGAMGTGAAGGCCAAGTGAGTGTTGTTGTATTCTATGAACAATAAATTGATTCCTCATATTTCCAAGAAGAATACAACAAAGGATATGTATGATGTTTTGGTGGGCTTTTACCAAAGCGACAATGCAAGCCGAAAGTTGATTTTGAGGCACCAACCCTGATTTGTTGAGATGTCCAAATCATATACATTTGATAGATATGTCATGAGGATCACTCAAATTCATGATTATCTTATAGACATTGGTGAGACAGTTGATGACACAGAGTTGGTGAATGTGGCATTGAATGGTTTTCCTGGGTCTTGGGAACCATTTGTACAGGGGATTTGAGCACAAGAGAATTTTCCACAATTTGACAGATTGTGGCTCGATGCCATCCATGAGGAGTCTCAAATAGAGTCTAGGAATGGAAATAAGAGAGGTAGTGAGGATGAGAACCTAGCCATATATTCTCATGCTAGGAAGGGTAGAAGAAATGGTTCTCCAAGGAGAGAGGAATATCTAGAACAGAGGAAGAAGAAGGACCTCAGCAAAGTCAAGTGTTTTTCTTATCATGAGCATGGTCATTATGCTTCACAGTGTCCACAATGAAAGAAAGGGAGTAAGAAGCAACATGCATCATCATTTGAGGTGGATGTGGTTGCATACAAGCTTCAGAGGGAGTTCTTATTGGTCTCCGCCCTTTCTGGTGCAGTTTTTTGTAGTGGGATTGTTCATCAAGTTTAGAGATAATATCTTTGTGAGCTCGTGCACTTATATTAGTATGGATCTTATTTGGAATGAAATAAAAGGGCATATGAATCATTTTGAAGCTATTCTGGAAGGCATACATGTTCGATATGTTGAAAATGCAGGGAGAATCGGTAATATGGAAAATATTGTTACCCTCCTCCTTAGTAGAACTGAAAGCATCATTTAGGAAAGACAAAAGTCAAATGATTTTGAACCAACAATGATAATGCCCATTCAAAAAATAGAAAATCTAGAACAAGAGGTTAGACATCTATAGTAAAGAGAGACGAAAAGACAAAGAATCCATGAGTTGGAGACGACAATGATACAATTGTTGCAAAGACTAAACATGATTGAACATGAACGAAAGTATTACAGAGACAGAGCTTACCCCCAAGCATCAAATTCAGGATCATTCAAATAGGGAGATCAAACAAGTGAATCATAGGAAGGACAAGAGGCAGTACCAATGGAAACAAAGGAAAATAGTCAGATTGCAATTGAAATGTAGAATGGGCAGTATTTCAATACAATGCAATGAAGTTTTTTAAATGTATCTTACTATTAGGACAGAATGTAAGAATATACGACAGTTTCACTCCCTAAACTTATAAGTTTCGTTATGTTCTATTTAATATACAATATCTATACCTATGCTCTATATCAAAAGAGACTAATTTTGTAAATTTGGATTGCTACTTTGCCTCTGTTGCATCTGTTTAATATACAATTCATGTTCAATTACTATTAAAAAAAATCAACCCATGAAATGATATTATAAATTTAACATACTAATAATTCAATCACTCGAGGTTGTTAATCATATTAATAACAATGAAATAATAGTTAACATATATGCACTACTAGCACAAATAAACATCACACAATGCCATCAAATATTTATGCAAACAAACAAATGTGTTAATAGTCATGGTTACATAATCACACTCATCACCAGATTGATATTTTATAATTCATTATTATTATTTAGTTTTATTTTGTATTATGGGGTAACTCCCTCCCCCTTCCACTTCTATTATGATGTGAGGGGTGATTAAACTTATATTGATGTTTTTTTTCCAAGGAAATCCTCGCAGAAAACCCTTTGATTACTTCTTCATGATCCATGGATGGAAAACAGGGCAAACCATTGGCCCTATTAATGGATCCCAACCTCGAGGGAATTAAGATATTCGAACCCATGACCTCCCCATTCACTGAGGGAGAGTTCTCACATCTATCTCATGACCAACTGAGCTAACCCTTGGGGATAAAATTAGATTAATGTTTATTAATTCTTACCAGTCATTTCACTTCTCAATAGTCCCTTGGGAGAACTAGAAGGTCTTTCCTTTCATTTCTCCATAGTCCCTCAGAAAACCATTTCATGAAATTCAATTATATGAATGCATTTTCCATACAACCATGCATCCACTTAATGAAGCAAGCATATATATCAACATTCATAAATTCAAGATCACCATTTGTATGATTACATAGTTTATTTATGCACATTCACTTAGTGCATGCTCACATTGAATAAAAAATACCATAATTCAATCTCATAATTTACCAAGACAAGTTAGAGGACTCAACCAACACCTCAACACATTATCCAACCACCTCCCCATTATTTTTTCACTCATATCAACACCTTCCTCTTGAACCCCCAAAAAAAACCATAAATATACCCTCTCTTGCTAAACAAACCCATAGGTGTACTATAAGGTCTTTCATTTATATGCTAAACAATCCCTAAGGAAAACCTTCCTCCTATTATGATGTTCTTAGTGTTGGCTAGCATATTTTGGTCCTGAATACCAACACAAATAGGAATACTATTGGGTACTAGTGTAATGTTATAGCCTTTCCCAAGTCCAACCTCACATAGCCTATCATCGGTTTATCTCACATGGTATCCATTTTCATAATCATGACTATAAATACTCTTTCACTCTAGTTCTTACCTCTTAATCAACTTAATCATGGCATACTATCATATGCATGTATTAAAAATATTTTAGCAATATTTACTTGTCCAAAGTTTCATTCTTTTTCCATACTCCTACCCAAGTATCAATTCACATGCATTCAATCATATGTAATCACAAACATATCAATTAAAATATCAAAGAATAAATGAAAGAATTCTTACCCAATTCCTTTCAAGTCATATGCTAAATTGGCATGACCAATTCATACCTATATGGTTGCCATCAACATCTTTGATGAACCTAATTAGTTGATGCCACATAGGAACTGACATGATCCCTTCATCAAGATCTTAACAAGCACCCTCTTGTCCTTATGATTTCCACAAGGTTTTTTTCATAGGCAACTCTATCATCAACATCTTCCACCATGTCCTAGTGACACAATAAATTAGTAACCACATTAGACATCATGCCAAACTTGTTGCAAATGTAGAAACATACCACTTTTGATTGATAAAAATCATATAATATGATCAAGCATATCTACATGCATTATGTACCACATATGATTTTATAATATGTATATGTATGCATATTCATGTAAGATAATCCAATTCTTTCATTGCAACAATATTCCTATGATTTAAGCAATTGCACATAACAACTTCTCTTCTAGATAAATATGATAACATAGCAAGAGAAAAAAATAAAAAAATTCCCCCTGTTAGTTTTTTTTGCATATCATGGAACATCCATAGCATGGGTGATCTTATAGCCTTCCTACCACTCACACCAAAGATCATTAACTAATATATTTTCACCCAAATAGCAATACTTATCTCAAATATGTAAAGATATATTTTTTACTTCTAAAAATATAAAAGTTTACTCTATAATCAAAATAGAGTTTATGGGTAGAAGTCTTCCACATTCCCCTATATGCATGGCTAATTATAGGTTCCATTTAATACCTCAATCCAATGATTGAAAAAATTGCATCTTCCTCTGAGGATTTTCATTATCTTTTCTTGTTCTACATTCCTTGGAAAACCTTATCCAAGCTCATTATACTTTCAGTTTGTCCTTTTGGACAAATCTTTCATTCAACCAAAAGAACTATGAGTATTCATGCACATAATCATTTAATTACAAAATTCACAACAACCCATGAAATGATATCATAATTATAACATACTAATAATTCAATCACTTCAATTTTTTAATCATATTAATTGCAATGAAATAATAACCAACATATATGCACTACTAGCACAAATAAACATCACACAGTTCAATCAAATATTTATGAAAACAAACAAATGTGATAATACTCATGGTTAAACAATCACGCTCATCACCAAATTGATAGTTTATAATTCATTATTATTATTATTTAGTTTTAGTTTGTTTTATGGGGTACCTCCCTCCCCCATAATCCATGGATGGTAAACAGGGTAAATTATCGTCCTTATTAATGGAACCTAACCTCAAGGGAATTAAGAGAGTTGAACCCATGACCTCCCAATAACCAACTGAGCAAACTCTGGGGGATAAAATTAGTTTAATGTTTATTAATTCTTGTTGAAATATTGTAACTTCAAAGAATATTCTAATTATATTTAAGTTATTATCTTATAGACCAAATCCCCTTTTGTGGATTGATCATGTCGGGTCTTGTATAAGACCAAATCCCCTTTTTTGGATTGGTCAGACCATATTTATATGGTGGTATTTATAAATTTTACCCCTAGTGTTTATAAAGTGGTTTTAACCACTCCTAGAAGAAGTCAATCATACTAAGTGAAGAGACATAGCCCTAGCGCCTCCTCAACTAGTATTTATATGTGAGGATGGTGCCTCACTTATGCACTCTCACACTCACTCATCTAGTGCACATATCTTAAAGGCAGTTGCAGTTGTAGGAGGAAGGAGAAGAGAGGCGCATGCTCAGTGTTAATTTATTCTTGGTGTTTTGGTCTTAGTCTTGTCATTGTATTGGCAATCTATTATTGAGGAAGTTTTTTTTGGGTTTTCTCCCCCATGAGGGTTTCCCAGGATAAAATGTTGTGTACCTTGTGATTTTGTTTCTTTCAATGATCCTCTTTATGTTGTTTTTTTGGAAATGCATTGAATGCTCATGTAATTTGGAAATAACCTAATAAAAACAGTAAAACATTAACATGGTATTAGAGCTTGACTGAATAAATCATCTTTCACTAGGTATATAGACGTCATTGTTGTCGTACAAGAAAATTAGGATTTTTCACTTAAGAGGAATTGTTGACCAAAAACTATATTGGCAAGTGCGCCCTTCCCGAGCACATATTTTGGCATCTTGAGAGAACTTTTCTAGTAGACAAATTCTCCATAAATTCAAACCCTAGTTTTGACTGGTACCAAAAAACCAGAAAACCAGAACCAATACCAGAAGTACCAGTCCAAAATTACGTAGGTCAAGTTTCAAGGGGTAAAAATTGGAATTTTATGAAATAATTAGCTCCAACAAACTCGCCTCAGCCCAACGCATCTCCTAATAAGATCAGATTCAATTTTTGAGCATTTTCATTTTTAGATCATTTTCTTAGCTCCAGGTCAAGATGTTTGCAAGCACCAAGCTTGTTGACAAGTTAGAAGGTGTTGAAAATTTTTGTTCCTGGAAGTACAGAATTGGACTCATTCTTGATGAGAATGACCTTACAAAATTCATAAAAGAAAATGTATCGGAACCCGAAGAATAAGAAACTAAAGAGAAGTACAAGAAGGATATGATTAAGGAAAAAAGAATAATTGCATATTCCATTAAATACCACTTGATCCCTCAAGTGTCTTCTAATAATACTCCAAAATATATGTTTGATTCCCTAACCAAAATGTATGAAGGAAAGAACATCTATAGGAAGATGAATTTGAGAACCCAACTTGAGAATACAAATATGTAGAAAGGAGAAACGGTTCAGGACTATTTCTCTGAGGTTTCCCAATTCAAGGAATAGTTGGAAACAACTTAGATGAAGATGAACTCATAATGACAACTCTTAATGGTCTCACAATACCTTAGGATGCCTTCATCCAAACTATTTGTGAAAGAAAAGAGAAACTCCAATTTGACAGTTTATGGGAAGAATGTGTTCAAGAAGAAGCAAGAGTGGCCAACTGAGAAGTCATCCTATTAAGAGATGAATATCAAGCCATAGCTACTCATGATAAATGAGGAAATAAAAAAGTCTCATTTTCAAAAGGAGACACACCTTCATAAAGAATCTCTCTAAAGAGATTCTAGAAATATCATAAAGGTCTAAGAAAGGGAAACAATTTCTCCTCTTATCAAAGTTATCATTGTGATAAGATGGGACACATGGCTAAGAAGTGTCTTGCCAGAAGGGAAGAATACAAGAAGAGAAATAACAAAAGACATCATGCCCATGCAACTAAAGATGATGAGCCACCCAAGGAGTTGACTAAAGAGATTGAAGATTATGTTTTGTTTTCCGCCCTCTCTGGATCTGTGAAACCTGGAGAGGATACTTGGCTCATAGATAGCGGTGCTTCTAAGCACATGATGGGTCATAAAGACATTCTCTCTAGACTTACAGAAAAGGACTTCCCCCAGAAAGTTTCACTTGGAGATGATTATCAGTACCCTGTCAAAGGAATGGGAGAATCCACCTACAAACTTGATTGAGGAACTTCGATGAGAATGAAGGATGTAATCTATTTACCAGGTTTGACAAAGAACTTACTTTCTATTTCAATTCTAGATAAGAAAGGTTTCAGGGTTGCATTCATATATGGTGAAGTTCTTATGTGGCCTAAAGGAAAAACCATAGAAAATGCAATTGTTATTGGAACAAAAGAAGGTGGTTTGTACAAGTTAAAAGGTAACTCAGATGTATCCTTAACTCACTCTATTGAAATTCCTTGTGAACTTTGGCATAGAATATTAGCTCACATCAACTACAAATACTTACCATATATCCAAGGTAGTTACAAGTTTACCATAATTAAAGGTTTATCATGAAGGTGTATGCAAGGGATGTGCACAAGGAAAGAACATAAATAATCATTTCCCAAAGAGGGACAGTAAAGCAGAAGGAATCTTATAGCTTTCCCACTCATATGTATGCGGTCCAATGCCGTCGACCTCTATAAGAGGGTATGTATACTATGTATATTTTATTGATGATTAATCTCGTAAGACTTGGGTTTATTTCTTGAAGTCAAAAGATGAAGTACTCAGAAAGTTCAAGGAATTCAAAGCCTTGGTAGAAAACATCTCTGAAAGGAAAATCAAGATACTCATGTTAGACAATGGAGGAGAGTAAACTTCAAATGAATCTGGAAGCTTTTGTAGAGATGCTAGGATTAAGAGGGAGCTCACCACTCCCTATAATCCCCAACAAAATGGTGTAGCAGAAAGAAAGAATAGAACAATTATGGAATAAGTAAAGACTATGATTCACAATCAATATCTTCCAATGCACTTATGGGCTAAAGAAGCAAGAACAACAATATATTTCCAAAACATAATATCCCATAGTGAACTTGGATTCAAAACTCCGGAAGAAATGTTCACCAGAAAGAAGCCAGAAGTAAGCCATCTCAAAATATTTGGTTGTCCAATATTTTTACACATTCCAAAAGAAAAGAGAACTAAGTTGGATCCTTCAGGAAATAAGGGAATATTTGTTGGATACTGTGAGGTCTCTAAGGCCTTCAGAATTCACATACCATGTTACCATCATATTAATATCAGCAGAGATGTAACCTTTGATGAAGATTCAAAACTCAAAAGATCAAGGAAACGCCAGCTTGAATAAGTATATGAAGAAGAACCTGTAGCTCCCAAAGTTGCAGAATCTGTGAAGGAAGTTATAGTTACCCCTAATGATGGTATTCCAGAAGATCATGATATGATAGAATCTCAAGAACCTCCCCATATGATGATATCTCACAAGAGAAATCTAGCTTGGGCAAGGGAACTTATTCACGATGCAGAGAAGTATGGTTCCCCAGAAGGAACCATGATACAAAAAAGAAACCTAAGCCATTCTCTAGCTATATGCACTTGATGTTTGATCTCATAGAAAATGAACCTACTTTCTTTGAAGAATCCATTCAAAAGAAAGAATGGATGGTCGTTATGACATAAGAATACCATTCCATTATAAAGAATGATGTATGGGAAGTAGTTCACGGACCAAAGAACAAATATGTGGTTAAATGGTGTTATTGAAAAAGAAGTGTATATAGAACAACCACAAGGGTTTGAAGTTGAATATAGAAAGAATCATGTCTACAGGTTGAAGAAAGATCTGTACAGGTTGAAGCAAGATCCTAGAGCTTGGTATGGAAGAATTGATAGTTTCCTGATGAGCTGGGGCTTTACCAAGAGTAAAGTTGATTCTAACATTTACTTAAAGGTTATGAATGATGACCCAATTATATTGCTATTGTATGTGGATGATTTATTCTTGAAAAGAGAAGAAAATCTCATCACAGATTGCAAGAAGAAGCTCATTGCAGAGTTTGAGATGAAAGACCTAGGCCTGATGCATTATTTATTACTTATTGAAGTTTGGCAGAGCCCAGAGAAGATATTCCTTAACCAAGGGAAGTATGCAGTTGAAATACTGAAGAGATTTGACATGTTGGAATGTAAATCCATGAACACACCCATGGAAATGAATTTGAATCTCATGGTTGATACTTCGTCAGATTTGGTTGATGCTACTCTATACAGACAGATTATTGGTTCATTGATGTATCTAACGAATACCAGGCCAAATATATGCTTTGATGTGAACACCTTGAGTCAGTATCTGGTAGAGCCCAGATGTGTTCACCTTGTAGCTGAAAAGCATGTGATGAGATACCTTAAGGGTACGTTGGATTATGGTCTTTGTTATATTGGATATTATGAATTCAGACTATATGGTTAAACTGATTCAGATTGGGTTGGAAGTGCTTTAGATAGGAATAACACTTCAATATGTTGTTTTAGTTTGGGGTCATCCATGACTTCATGGCAAAGAAGGAAACAATCTAGTATTTCTCTCATCATGACAGAAGAGGAATACATTGCAGCATGTTCTACCAGTTGTGAATCCATATGGCTTCGGAAGTTGTTGACAGGTCTATTCAATCTGGAGATGGAAGACACCATGATTCTATGTGATAACTATAGTTGTATAAAGATGAATGAGAACCCAGTGTTCCATGATAAGTCAAAGAACATAGAGATCTGGTATCACTACATTCGTGATATGGTGTAGAGGGGAGTTGTAAAGCTCCAATATTTTGGCACAAATGAGAAGGTTGCATATGTGTTGACCAAGCCTCTGTCTCGTGTGAATTTTGAGTACTTTTGAGACAAGATTGGTGTTATCCAAAAGGACCTCCCTCGAAAGGGGGAGTGATGTTGATGATACTATGGCATCCTAACCAACAATGGGTAGCTCCATTAGAATTTTATATCCAAGGGGATTGATCATCCCTGGGAATATCTCAAACGTCCAGTAAGGACGTTCTGTCAGAGTACCTATGCATGTATATGCCAACTATGGTCAGTATTGGTAGCTCCGTTAGGATTTTATATCCTAGGGAATCTTATGATTCCTGGGCAGATCCTGAAGTTCCGGTAAGGATGGTCTATCAGAGTACCACATGGTAGCTTGTTAGGATTTTATATCCTAGGGAATCTTATGATTCCTGGGAATATCATGAAGGTCCGGTAAGGATGGTTTGTCAGAGTACCAAAAATTTTGTTGTTGATGCACCTGCCTCATTCTGTTGCCATATGTTGATGATGTTGTTCAGCCTCGTGTTGTTGACGATGTTGTTTCAGCCTCGTGTTGTTGATGATGTTGTTTCAGCCTTGTTTTTTTGATGATGTTGTTTCAGCCTCGTTTTGTTGATGATGTTTTTTCAGCCTCGCGCATGTTGATGATGTTGTACCAGCCTCATGTTGTTGATGATGTTGTACCAGCCTTGTGTAGTGATATTGTTGTTCTAGCTTCATGCTATTGATGTTGATGTTTCAKCTTCATGTTGATGATGATGATGATGATGTTACTCCAACTCCATGATGTGAACGATGACGATATTGATGATGAGAAAAATTTTTGATGACTTATAGATGTGCCAGTCAGTGTTCCATATGTTGATGATGATGCTTCCCTCTATTTCTTTTGATGATGTTGTATTGGGTCATGTCAGTAGAATACCCTTCTCGTTAAGGGGGAGTGTTGAAATATTGTAACTTCAAAGAATATTCTAATTGTATTTAAGTTGTTATCTTATAGATCAAATCCCCTTTTGTGGATTGATCATGTTGGGTCTTGATAAGACCAAATCCCCCTTTTTGGATTGATCAAACCATATTTATATGGTGGTATTTGTAAAGTCGACCCCTATTATTTATAAAGTGGTTTTAACCACTCCTAGAAGAAGTCGGCCCTACTAAGTGAAGAGAAATAACCCTAGCACCTCCTCAATTAGTATTTGTGTGTGAGGATGGTGCCTCACTTATGCACTCTCACACTCACTCATCCAATGTGTATATATTGAAGGCACTTTCAGTTGCAGGAGGAAGGAGAAGAGAGGCACATTCTTAGTCTTAGTCTATTCTTTGTGTTTTGGTCTTAGTCTTGGCATTGTACTAGCAATCTATTATTGAGGAAGTTTTTTCTGGGTTTTCTCCCCCATGAGAGTTTCCTAGGATAAAATGTTGTGTACCTTGTGATTGTGTTTCTTTCAGTGATCCTCTTTATGCTGTTCTTTTGGAAATGTATTGAATTCTCATGTAATTTGGAAATAACCTAATAAAAATAGTAAAAACTTAGCAATTCTTACCAATCATTTCACTTATCAATAGTCCCTTCGGAGCATTAGAAGGTATTTTCTTTCATTGGTCCATAGTCCCTCATAAAACCCTTTCATGAAACTCAATCATATGAATGCATTTTCCATATGGGCATGCATCCACTTAATGAATAAATCATACCTATCAATGTTCATAAATTCAATATCACCATTTGTATGATTACATAGTTTATTTATGCACATTCATTTAGTGCATGCTCACATTGAATAAAAAATACCATAATTCAAACTCACAGTTTTACCAAGACAATTTAGAGGACTCAACTAACACCTCAACACATCATCCAACCACCTCCCCTTTATTTTTTCACTCATATCAACACCTTCCTCTTCAACCCCCAAAAAACACCATAAATATACCCTCTCTTGCTAAACAATCCCTCAGGTGTACTATAAAGCCTTTTATTTCTATGCTAAACAATCCCTAAGGAAACCCTTCCTCCTATTATGGTGTTCTTAGTGTTGGCTAGAAAATTTTGGTCCTAGATACCAACACAAATAGGGAGACTATTGGGTACGTGTGTAGAATTATAGCCTTTCCCAAGTCCAACCTCACATGGCCTCTCATAGGTTTATCTCACATGGTATCCATTTTCATAATCATGATCGTAAATACTTATTCACTCTATTTGTTACCTCTTAATCAACTTAATCATGACATACTATCATATGCATGTATTAAAAATACTTTAGCAATCTTTACTTGTCCAAAGTTTCATTATTTTTCCATACTCCTACTCAATTCACATTCATGCAATCATATGTAATCACAAACATATCAATTAAAATATCAAAGAATAAATGAATGAATTCTTACCCAATTCCTTTCAAGTCATATGCTAAATTGGCATCACCAATTCATACCTATATGGTTTCCATCAAGTCAAGTCTCACTAGGTCAATCGGTTAGGTGTGGGTTTTGTTTTCTAGACGACCCAAGTTCAATGCCCTTATGATGAGTTTAGTTGGGAGGAGACACCCAAAAAATGGGTGCGATCCCCAAGTGTTTTTGATGGCTCAGATTCCCCTGGGTTGTGTTTTCTTAGCCAATTGTTAAAAATGTTGGCCCTGCGGATTACAGGAACATTTCTAACAAAAAAAATGGTTTCCATCAATATATTTTATGTACCTAATTAGTGGATGCCACATAGGAACTCACATGATCTCTTCATCAATATATTAACAAGCACCCTCTTTTCCTTATGATTTCCACAAGGTTATTTTTCATAGGAATCTCTATCATCAACATCTTCCACCATGTCATGGTGTCACAATAAATCAGTAACCACAGGCATCATGCCAAACTTGTTTAATATGTATAAACATACCACTTTTTATTGGTAAACGTCATATCATATGATCAATCATATCTACATGCATTATGTACCACATATTAGTTTATAATATGTATATTTATGCATATTCATGTCGGCTAATACAATTCTTTCATTGAAACAACATTCCTATGCTTTAAGCAATTGCACATAACAACTTCTCTTGCAAAGAAATGTAATAACATACAAGGAGAAAAAAATAAAGAATTCCCCCTCTTAGTTGTTCTGCATATCATGAAACATCCATAACATCAGTGATCTTATGGCCTTCATACCACTCACACCAAATATCATCAACTAAGATCCTTTCACCCAAATATCAATGCTTATCTCAAATATGTAAAGCTATATTTTTTACTTCTAAAAATTTTAAAAGTTTGCTCTATAATCAAAATAGAGTTTATGGGTAGAAGTCTTCCACATTCCCCTATATGCATGGCTTATTACATGTGACATTTAATACCTCAATACAATGATTGAAAAATTTGCATCTTCCTCTAAGGATTTGCATTGGCTTTTCTTGTTCTACATTCCTTGGAAAACCTTATCCAATCTCAACTTTGATTCTTAGTAGTTGGTCATACCTCCCAGGGTAGTCCAAATTTAAACATGATCTAATCAAGCATTCAAGTACATATTTTTAAGTATGAACGACATCATGCTCTACAACCCTTATACTTGGTTTCCTTCCTTGATGCAGTCAACATATCAAAAACAACAAAGACAACTCATAAAGTTTAATTAGAATGAACTATATTAACATATCAATCATATCGAAATCATATTTATTGAAATATTCACCATCAAGCATATTCAAATGAATTAGAATCAATGAAATTCAAATTCAACTCTTTATCATAGCCAGTAGCTTCAAAATTGATCAAACATTATCATAGTACTTAGCTTTTAATTGGATGACAATGGTTTTTATCTTCTTATGGGATTTTCCTTTTTCTCTTCTTATGGGATTTTCTTCCATTTCCTATGTTTTTACTCAAGTCTTTACCAACCTACACAATCCAAGGTATAATGGCATAATGTCATTCAAATTGGTGGTACTCTTCAACCTTTCAATAAAATCCATTAACCAAGGTCATTTATCATGTATTCCTGAAATAATTAAACATCATCAAGACAAGCCAATTCATATATCAATCTCCTATCTCAAGTGGAGGATCAATCAAGAATGGAATGCTAAATTATTCTTTCACATTCAACGTCTTTACTAGCTTATCTACATAATCATTTCAATGATTTAACAACAATTCATACTAACTAAAACTTAGACTTGAGAACAGTCCTTTTGGCCTCCCATTTTGTCACCCTTTTTCAATAATTTAGTTGTCATTTTACCACTTGCATCCTACTTTCATACTTGTATATTTCCCATTTTATCATACATCTTTACACTTTTGAAGACAAAACCCTTTTCCAAGCATATAAAGGTGAAAGTTGTTTATTTTTATTTATTTCTATGTATTCAATAGATTAAATGGATTTTAAGTTGATCTTGTTGATGAAAAATTATTTTAGTTCAGTTCTTGCACCATTGATTCATTTCTGGTACCTAAGCTCATTGATTGACATACATAAATCTCCACAAATGAGAAACAACCACTTGATTTTTGAAGGTAACCAATCCAGGATGATGTGGTGTTCATCGGATCGCACCCAGGTCCAACATGGAAGCCTCCAACCCATGGTCAAATGTCTTCAGCCAAATATGTTCCGGAGTAGCAGTAATGATCTTCCCACACGATTTATGAGTTGATGATGATGAATTAGAAAATTTAAAAGATGGGTTTTGTGCAGAACATCCTAATTTGAGTATAATGTTAGAGAGGTTTTCTCTTAAAGTGTGTGGTTTGGGAGATACGTCCATTTATCTAAAATAGGTTTTATCATATTTACTGTTGTGGTCGTCTTCTCCAATGTTCCAGCCAAATGGATACGTCCATCCAACAAAGGGTTCGAATCAAGCTATTCTGGACTCTTTCATGTTATAAAAAATGATTTGTAATCAAATCTCGAGTTATATTTGCAACCAAGATCCACCAAACATGATATAAGCAATATCTTGTAAGCTATTTATGTTTGGATGGTTTTGATTTGAGGGATTTATATTTTATACCCTCCATTTATCTTCTCTGTATATATACAACCATAGAACAGAGGAGGAGGACATTATTTTTGTAAGAGGGAGTGGAATCCATGCTTGGATACTTGTAATATTCAATTCCATTCCATAATAATCAAATGTTGATATTTGGTTCCCATGCTTGAAGTGCTCACTTAGTTTGTAAGTTTTCCCATAGCATGTGCTAGGTTTGGTAGGGCCCCCATTCCTTGGAATGTGTTTTGTTTATTTATTTTCAGTTAGCTAGTATATCTTACTTCCATTTCCAGATTTTTTAGGTGCCTTTTGTTTATCAGTATTTTGATTTAGCTAAAGATATAGATGCAATTACTCATAACAAAAGATCATTGCTCTTACATTCGTTTGCAATTACAAGAACATTTGGAATTATCTAGTGAAAGATTGTACTTGGAGTTGATTAAGTGTAATTGACATTCATGGTGAATGGTTGGCATATGCCTCTATATTTCTTGTAGCTTTCAAGATTTGTATTTCTGATTCTCAATATCGTTTGCAAGATTTCCTTTATATTTGAGTTGACTACAGAAGTTGATTATCCACTAAAGATTGAAGGATTGATATGCTTTATAAGTGATCACATGAACCCTTGGGAAATATTGTGGTTTGTTCCAGGAAAACATTTGAGTAACCCTTTTCCGGTGATACAACTCTATGGTGTAGTTTTATTTTCCAACATTTATATTGAGCGCTCAACACACCCTAAAAGTTTTTATGAGATTTTGTCACTTTTGGGTACCACTTGTTTTCTTGTACTATCTGAATTGAGTTCGCCATGGGGGGATGGTTTATTTTTTTATCATGAATATTATCGATCAAGTCGGATTTGTTTGAACTTGTTAAATGAATCTTTGTGTCTAAAGTAACTCGACATCCTAACTAAGAATCTGCAACTAACATTGCGACTAACGCACTTGTTTTCGACGTCGAAAAAATTCAAGCAGGTAAACTGGCCACACAGTTACACTAATCGTTGATCGTCGATGTACCATCGGCATCGGTAGAATGCGGAGTTGGTTTACGTGAGCTTTTCGCCACGAATATTCAAGGGATAGTCGATCCCCATGGGCATCAAAAAAGTATGGAAGGGATAAACATTGACAAAAGACATAAAAAACCACTGATAGTCGATGACCGATGTGCTTTATCGTGGTCGGGGAAATCTAGAAGGTCAA
>JASDQU010106785.1:121086-136747 GCA_032191745.1 Picea mariana | reverse complement strand
CCCATGGATAATAACTCATATATTTTCATGATATCAATTGGACGGGAAGAGATTATTTCTATTAATAAATGATCAGCAGAAGTGAAAATATTACAGGCTTATGTGTCAGCACGGTTCGGAACCGAGAAATCAAGTTCCTTCCAGTTGGGCCTCCACCACTTCAATCCTCCACCAAAGGAAAGATCATAGAAGGGAGACAATGAGGTTATCCATCAATAACGGAAGAGCTTGGGGGATGAACATTGTGTTCATACTTAAAGGACAAAGGGATGCATACTCAATATGAAGTAATAATTTCTCCAGAGTAACTTTGCTCTCAAAGTTGAATTGTTTCTCCTTTTTTCAATAGCTCGGAATTGGCTTCTTTATAACCTTCAAAATGAAATCGAAGGGACGATTCGAAACATTTCCAGTATATGGAAGGCCAAGAATAAGAGATCTCCTATCGTGACATGGAAACTCGACATTTAATTTTGATTTTCTGGCACAAATCTCGATGTACGCGGGCTGTAGTGGGGAAACCTGCGTATACACTTGTTGTATAGGGTGAAATATGCATATAAGTGGAAAAAAATTATATTTTGTCTCTGGATTTATCAATCAAGGAAAGTGAGTCTGCATAGGGGAATGGAATAAGGCCCTCTCTACAAGATTTCATAGGGTGAGGCAAATATTTCTCTAACAGATGCCCCCTAATGTGTGAGGTTAGAGGAGAATTTGTGATGGTCGAAATACATTATAAACAACCCAGAAGTGAAGGGTAGAGAACCATATGGACGAACTCAATTGATCATTACATTTTGCACTGACTTTGCATACATGGATGCCAAAAATACACTATAGATCCATGTGAAAATATACCAAATAGGTGTCTATGGCCATGAATAGGAAAATACAAATGCGGTTACATGCCAATAGTTGTCATAGTCACAAACAAGGCCCAGTAGTACCAGTATAAAAAATAAATATGAAGATATTTGTATACCATGGAGTACAATCTGAAGATATTTGCGAGTAGTCGTAAGTCATGTCCACCGTATGGGCAGGGTAGCAAAGCCCGAAACCTTGAAATCATCGCCTCTCACGGAGGTAAAGGAACTAACAAGATACCCATATACGAATAGATCCCCAGAAATATCTCTAACACTAGGAAGGTATCGAGGGGAATATCCCTTCAACCAACTTCGCGTGACCTCGTGATTAACTTCGGTGTGAGCGGAGCGTCCTGATCTTACCAATTATACAATGGATTTCTCCACTCCCTGAATCAAACACATATGTTGATTTAATGGCCTTGGAGAATTTTACTCACAAAATCCTATTCCAAGGCACTAAATCCTAGGTTAGTTTGTGCACCCTAGAAAATAAAATCGTTACTAATAAATTTTAAATTATAGCATTGATTTTATGGTTGTGATTGCTCAAAAAGGTATGGTAATGAAACTCATGGTGTTATGACTCTGCAAGAAAATTAAATATGGAAGTAATGAAAATTCCTAACTTTAACTTTTGATGAATGATATGCTCCTAAAAAATGGTGCAATTTTCGAATTTGAATCTGCAATTCAGAAGTAAAGATGCAATCTTTCACTATATGCACTAAGCTAATGATACAGATTCAAAGACAAAAATGCCAAGCAATGCAAAATGCCTATTTTATTTTTTTTGTATTTTTAATATGCATGGACTAAAAAATAACTTCATATATAACCCTACTATGTATAAAAAAGAGACAACTCAAACAGGATATCAAGCAACGAAACACCCAGCCCAATGAGCAAGGACAATAAAAATTAAAAAATGAAGAGAAAGACATCGCCCAGAAATTCAACCAAAAGAGGGTTTCCCGTCATCCCACATGCACTCAACAGGCACTACAGAGACCCAAGAAGGCTCAATAAGCATCAAATCCCACCCAACAAACACCAGACCAAGAAAACAGGCAAGGAAAATAGGTGTATGCGACTGTTCAGGCAAATAGGCAAGGAAAAGAGGTGTATGCGACTATTTAGGCAAACAGAGCGTATATACGCAGCTTGTAATGACACGACCTATGTGTGTACATGACTATCAAGTCAAAAGGCATCTATATTCTTTAAAACAAGGCCAGGAAAGGGAGGAAGGCTGAAAAATTAGACCCAGAGTGAACAGGAGTTGTCAAACAATGTTATGACAAGAACCACAATAGAAACAAGAGCAATCTAAATAGAAAATTACTTTAAACCCTAAGAAAGAAGATTCATCCTCAATATGTTTTCCAATTCTGTTACGAGGAAAATCTCTCTATGGCTAGGGTGAACCACAACAGACAGGTCTGACTACAGAAATAAACTCTATCCCAGAAACATGTTATATAAACTAATGTGAAAGAGAGATAAGAAAAGGACCTACCTCTTCTAGATGTTTGAAGATGTCCAGTGTTGAGCACTTTGACCCAAAGCTTTATACCTACAACAAGTTCTCAACAAACAAGTGAAGCAAGCATATAGTGATAATATAAAAGGTTAGCACATTATATAGCATAATCCATTAATATACAAAACAAACATGCCCATGGATAATAACTCATATATTTGCAAGATATCAATTGGATGGGAAGATAGTATTTCTATTAATAAATGATCAACATAAGTAAAAATATTACAGACTTCTGTGTCGGCACGGTTCGGAACCGAGAAACCAATTTCCTTCCAATTGGGCCTCCACCACTTCAATCCTCTACCAAAGGCAAGCTCATAGAAGGGAGACAATCAGGTTCTCCATCAATAAGGGAGGAGCTTGGGGGATGAACATTGTGTTCAGACTTAAAGGAAAAAGGGATGCAGACTCAATATGAAGTAATAATTTCTCCAGAGTAACGTTGCTCTCAAAGTTGAATTCTTTCTCCTTTTTTCAATACCTCGGAATTGGCTTCTTTATAGCCTTCAAAATTCAACTAAAGGGCCGAGTCAGAACATTTCCAGTATATGGAAGGCCAAGGATCATATATTTGTTGTCATGACATGGAAACCCAACATTTAATTTTGATTTTCTGGCACAAATCCCAATGTACACGGGCTGTAGTGGGGCAGCCTGCATATACGCTTGTTGTATAGGGTGCAAGATGAGTTATAAGTGGAAAAAAATTATATTTTGTCTCTGGATTTATCAATTAGGGAAAGTGAGTTTGCATGGGGGAATGGAATAAGGCCCTCTCTACAAGATTGCATAGGGTGAGGCAAATCTTTCTCTAACACAGTAGAAGTGAAAGAAATTATTTAAGCCCAAATGGACCAACACAGGTTCACGTATGCCAACACATGCGATGAACTCTTCGTCAAATGGTCGGAATATGAGAAGAGTCATCCACTTCAGGAAAACTATTTTATGATTATTAGAGAATAGATAGATTAAAGTGCCACGTGGTGATGTTTTCTTTTACTTAGCTTGCACTTGTAATAGTTATTTTTAGTTAATGATTCCTTATAAATAAGAGGATTGACCTTTTATCAAGGGTCGATGGTTTGGGAAAAGACCCTCATTTTTGGAATTGTAAAGAATTATTTATGAACTACCTTAATTGAGAAGTCATGTTTAGGACCGGAGACAAATTTATGCTTTTCATCAAAAGCATTTTGTGATTGGATTGAGGAGGAATTACTTCCAACTTTATTTCATTAATGGATGTTGTAACAAGTAAGAGTTTCTGAATCTATTGATAAGTTAGTTGTTTCAATATTTTTTGTAGTTCTTGTCTCTAATGATGAAAGAAAATCATTGTGTTAATGTGTGATTAATGCTAGAGCTAAGGAAACTATTTTTCTTTCCATCATCTTATTGCATGTGTGTTTTCTTACGATAATTGTATCTCAGTCAATAATTGAAATACCAACAAGTTAATGTATTAGTACTAGGCTTGTCACGGGTGTGAATATCTTTGTTTGCATGCTTGAGCACAAGAGTTATCCCAAGCTCAACCTTCTTCAGTAGTTAAGAATCCCTTTTACCAGATGGTTTATACCAACACACATATTTTGAGAAGACCAATCTAATAAGAGAAAATACAAAAAGAGAACGTTCAAATTAAAGGAGTAAATTTCATAGGAAGATACCATGTCAATCACTAGATAAAGCCCATCAATAAACTGGCTAGATCAAAAGATATGGAGAACCATTCCACCATCAAACGTTGCAGATTCTAATTTGGCCTCTATGGCAGGTTTGCTTCCTGTTGTTGAGTTAAAGGGATTTAGGACCCCTCAACAAAATTGGTGCTAGAAGGAGGGCTTGAATGAAATGAATGGCTAACAATATTTATGATATAATATTTCACATAGCCTACATATTCAAAACAACCCACATGCATGGCTGGTCATTCTCAAGAAAACCCACATACACTGAGTACTCCTGAAATGAGTAACTCACCCCAGCAAGAGGAAGAACATCCATTCCCTTAAATACATTACGCTCTTCCTCACGAGGAGTTGAACTAGTTTAGAAGAATAACAAGAGCCTACGACCAACAATTCAGATCATTACCCTTATCTCCATTACTTTCTTGTAGAAAACAAGTAAGTAGACCAATGGTCGACACCCCTGACCAGGTTTTTGTTCACATAGTAGAAGACCTAATAGAATTTTCCCTCACTGAGATAAAACATCCCCTTAATCTGATCCCTAAAACACCAGCTAGTAACTACTCTGAGCCCAACGAGGAAGGGTTTAACTCAGATCACTCAACTTCAGAGTCAGACGACATGGAGGATAAAAATTATCATAATGAAGAAAGGGGGAACCCACCTCAAAATAATCAACCTTGGTTGGATAGAGATTCTCTGGAAATCCTCGGATGGGTACATAACCTCCCTCGACATCCAGAAAAGTTACTTCCCAATTTTGACCCTGAAACCTCCGGATTACCTGAAGACCATATTAAAAAGTTCATACTAGCTATTAGACTGATGAATGTCCAACATGAGGATGTAGTTTGCAGGATTTTCCCCTATACCTTTTAGAATTCATCCTCCACGTGGTATTTTAACTTTTCTGTAGGGTCCATAACTAGTTGGACGAAGTTTCAAAAAGTTTTTTTAGACAAATTTGCACAAGAGACCACTACAGGAGCTTTAATGGATGAATTATTCTCCGCTACCATGAGTTAGAAAGAAAAGTTTAAAGACTTCAATCAATGATTTACCACTATCCTGAACAAATTTTAACCCAAAGCTAAACCCACTCAGGAGTTGAAAATTGAGGTATATGCTAATGCTCTCCTTGCTTCTATTTCCATGTTTGTAAAAAGGGCTTCCAAGCATACCCTAGCTGAAAATTTCGAGGAAGCCAAAACTATTGAATTCCAAATGAAGGGATGTAAAGAGGGCCAAGTCTCACTAGTTAAGAAGGAATTTCAACCTCCACCCAGGAGAGGAATCTTGTTGACTAGACCCCCAGGAAAACAAATAGAACAAGGTCTTGAAAAGGGAAGTGGCGACATAGAAAAACTACAACAGATGATAAAGAAATTCTCAAATGAAATTGTATACATGAAAAGAAGTGTCAGAGAAGGGAATCCAGGTCAAAGGCCCTATAAACCTTTTTTCAAGAGAAACCCATCTTTCAAAGCGATTGAAACTCCCCCAACCAACTTAAACATCAATATGGGTAATGTAGCCTTCGACTCTTTCTGTACATATCATCAAGAGAAACATTTTGAAAGATATTGTCACCAATGGGTGCACGCTATGAATTTGATGGAAAATTGGTTCCTAGCGAATTTTCCCTTACCGAACAATCAAGCGGCTCAATGGTAAATATTCTCGATCAAGAGGAAGTTGACCCGCCAGAAGAAACAACCATGTTGTTGTGGGATCCTGACTTGCCTATGCCTTCCAATGATATATTTGAGGTTCAAGAACCACCCGTTGAGGTTTACGCTGTGAAAACACGAAGAAGGGGTCAGTCAGTCTCAAATGACCTTACCATTGTCCAAAATTTGAGAGGAAAAAAAACAGTCAATCACCCGAAATCACCTTTTGTCTCCCAAAAAATCCTATAATTATCCATACACGGGAGTCACCCAACATAGACTACAACATAGTGGAAGACTTAAAAAGATTGAAGGCTAATGTGTCAATCATGGACATGTGTAAAATTCCCCAGCAAAAGGAATTTTTGCTACAAGCCTTGAAATCGGTAGAAACCCCTATAACAAGCACTGATCAAGGGGAAGTCCCAGCCCCCACAAACCTAAAAAATAAACCAAATGTGAACGCTTTCTCTATAGATAACAGAGGAAAGTCATTTGTCCCACTGTTCCTGTTAATGTTTGAAGTCTTCAACAGAAACCTCCATAATTTTTTAGTCGATTTAGGGGCATCCTCTAATGTCATGCCATTATCTATATACAAGAAATTAAATGCAGTTCCACTCAAAAGTGATAAGCATGTTATACATGTTGAAATATTGTGACTGCAAAGAGTATTATATTTATTATTGATTTATTATTCATTAGATCAATCCCCTTTTGTGGATTGATCATGTCAGGCATTGTAATTGACCAAATCCCCTTTTGCAGATTGGCCAAACCCTAATTGTAATATGCAAATTAAGAAGTCGGCCCCAAGGAAAACTAAAGTGGTTCTAACCACCCAGAAAGACAAGTCGGCCCTACCTAGTGAAGAGACACCTTTTCAGAGCTTGCCAATTTTTATAAATAAAGGAAGCCAATGCCTCATTTTTTCATTCTCACTCAACTCACTCATCTAGTGCACAAGTATTGAAGGAAGCTTCAGTTACCAGTTGTCGAAAGAAGGAAGAGAGAGAGGCGCATTGCTTAGTGGAGGATATTCTCTAGTGTTTGATTTATTGTCTTGGCATTGTATTGGCTATCTATATTAAGGAAGTTTTTGTTGGGTTTCCTTCCCCATGGGGGTTTCCCAGGATAAATGTTGTGTATCTTGTAATTGTCTTTCTCTTAGTGATCCTCTATGCTATGGTTATCTAGTAAATTGAAAAGAAACCTAATAATAGCTTAAACTTTAACATGGTATCAGAGCTAAGATAAAGAGAGAATCTTTCACTGGATAAATAAAAACGTCACTATTGTCGTACAAGAAAATTAGGGCTTTTATTGAAGAGGAATTTCAACCTAAAATTCATCTAGAAAAGCGTGCCCTAGCCCAAGGAACTCTTTAGCACCTTCGGCACACCTTTTCAGTGGATAGAACTCCCGAAAAGTGAAATCCTAGTTTTCACTGGTACCAGAAGTACCAGAAAACCAGAAGCACCAGAAAACCAGAAGCACCAATCCAGAAATCCGTTGGTCAAGTTTGAAGGGGAAAAGTTTGGATTTTCTAAAATCTAACTATAGAAGGCTACTCGCCTCAGCCAAGCGCACCTCCTGGTAAGTTAAAAATTCAATTCTAAGCATTTTCAATTTTTGGTCATTTTCCTAGCTCCAGGTAAAGATGTCTGCAAGCACTAAGCTTGTTGACAAGCTAGAAGGTATGGAAAAATTCCATGCCTGGAAGTATAGGATTGCACTCATTCTTGAAGAGAATGACCTAGCAAGATTCATTAAAGCAAAATGTACCAGAACCCACCGATGCTACAGCTAAAGAAAAACACCAAAAGGATACAGTTAGGGCCAAAAGAATGATTGCAGATTCTATTAAAGATAAATTGATTCCTCAAGTGGCTTCAAAGAATAATCCAAAAAAATGTTCGATGCCCTAACCAGATTATATGAAGGAAGGAACATCAATCGGAAGATGAATCTAAGAACTCAACTCAAAAACACAAGGATGCAGAAAGGAGTGTTGGCCCTCGACCAATTTTTGAGGAAACATTGGTTGGGATTGACCACTTTTGGGACTTTGACGCAGCGGTCGAAGATGGAGCGCCCAAGCAGAGCTGAGATCATAGGATTTCACTTATTTTGCGGTCTTGTGGACCCAGCATGGGGTTCATTAGGGTTTATGTAATGGGTTATGGGATGTCTTCCCATGGGTGTACCCATGTTTAGGCCTTTTTGTAAATGTATAAATATGTAAGGGTGTAATGTAGAAGTAGGAATTGGCTAAGTGCAGGTGAATGTAAGTAGATATGTTCTAAGTCAGTAGCTAAGTGCAAGAGGAAAGTAGTTATGAGTTTCTTTGTGCAATAGAACATGTATGTAAGGCTCTGTGATTGATAGAGGAGTTGGCTTTGTACCTTGACCTGATTTTGGGGGAGGTGGACCTGGTGCGCAGTGTGCAGATCACCTATCTAGTGCGAAGATTGGCTCTGTGTCTTAGTGCACAAGAGCAAACAAATGTAAGAGATTGAAGAAGAATAATAAATAAGAAAAATTCATTGGTGGACGTAGCCCCACACTGGGGTGAACCAAATAAATATTGTGTTGATGGTTTGCTTTGTGCTATAATGTTTATGTTGTGAATTTGCTTAGTGCAATAAATGCTATGAATGGTAGATAGATCTATTAATTATTAGTGCTTCGTCTATGTTGAATGTGATAGATCTGAATTATGTTTCTAAGTGTGATGTATATTTTGTCATTATTACTGCGCCAATATGTACTTAGGGTTTGATCTACGGTGTGAATAAAACTAATGAACTAATGTGAGTTTCTCCTAAGTACTCTGTGAAGTGTTATAATCACAAATCTGTGTCCCAGCTTGGTTACAAACACTTCAGTCCTGTAACCCCCCACGCCACTACCTCGGGTGAGACTGCATATGCTTCGCAGGTGTTGTCGAAAGGGTCGGTAGTTAGGGTTTTGTTGGTGCGTTGTTGAAGCGTTGGATCCTGGGTATGCCCCTATGCCAACAAATGGTTCCATTGCTAGGAATGAAGCTGTGATTGTTGGGAACTAGAAGAAAAGATAAGCTTTGTGTGTAGATCTGTTGTTGTAGTGCGTAGTATTCTACTTGATTTGTGAAGCTCTGTGCTAAGAAAGAAACCTGATCTAAAGAAAAGAGGTAATATATTGAAAGAGGTAAAGCTTTATGATTTGATAAGAGTAAGATAAGTGGAAAATTTTGTTTCAAAAGTATGAATCTAGGTATGTTTGATAGATTATGTCCTAGTCTGAAAGCTAGGGTACACTTAGAAGAAAGAGTTGATCTAAATGAATTCGATAGAGATAGAGAAAGATATGGTATTCCTATGCATAGAAAGAATTTTTGGACTAATAAGTGGATGCAGGAACCTAGAAAGAATTTTTGCAGATTGCAAGTCCATCACTGTGATCCCAGTGCACAGTACAAGAGAAGTTGGGGAACATATAAGAGAAAAAGAGCTTTGACACTATGCTATAATTGTAGAAGACCGAGACATCTTGCTAAGGAATGCCCTAGTCTAGGTCCTATTTGTCTTTGTTGTAAATTTGTTCGTAATGAAGTTGAGGACTGCCCAAAGATGATTGCTAAAGTAGAACAAATGAATATGAGTCAACAGAATAAGAGCATGTTAGAGAAAGAATAAGAGAAATCTCACACTGATGATGATGATTATTATTAACGTCTACTAAGACCAAATTGTTCTATCAGACATTAAGTGGGTAAGTGATTACTTGTGATTCTTTAGAATTTTGTTTCTGTGCTCAAAAAGCATTACGAGAAGCTTTCCAAGATCACCATACTTTTGTTGAGTTAAGATGTTAGGAAGGTTGGTAGTGTGATAAATATTTTGAAAGTGAGATCTAATATGGGTATAGGCTGGACAATCTAAGAGAAAATGCTTTTCATATTCAACCTTCTTAGTGTCACAAAGGTGACACACTCTTTCATCCCATGGTGTTTTAGGAATTGACCAATGC
This sequence comes from Picea mariana, assembly GCA_032191745.1. NCBI lineage: Eukaryota > Viridiplantae > Streptophyta > Pinopsida > Pinales > Pinaceae > Picea > Picea mariana. The sequence goes on along the minus strand of JASDQU010106785.1, from coordinate 126,951 downwards.
CCAATTTCACTATGGAGCTCGTAAGAATTTGTTCTTATATTAGAAATGCTTATTTTTTTCTTTACACTTGGCAAAACAGATAGATAGTTTTGATCTTCTAGATTAGGGTTGATTACATCTTTATAATACCTCAATTTTATGTTTTCCTCTAACTCTTTATCCCACCTCATTTTCTCTTTAAATTTTGATTTGACGTTTTTTTTAATAGTATCTTTTTTCTGCAAAATGGTTTCTTACATGATTCCCCAATGGTTTAGCCAAGAACAGGCGTCTTTATACCATCCTGGCTTGAGTCAATGGTGGTTATGACTTGATTTTAAAGCAATTTTAGGTATCCTCTTGTCTTCCATGTTGTTTAACTTGTTCTTATACATTAGGTATCTAGTCATAGCCATGCTCTCAATGGGGGAGAAGCTTGTTTCTAAGAGGAGGATGGGATAGGGCATATTTCCTTTAATTTTGAGATTATAGGTTATAAAATTCTTTTGTATTTTCTCTATCTTTCTCCAGGATTCACGAGAGATACTACAACCCCAGAATTCACATCCATAAAGAATAACAGGTGTAACACGAGTCTCAAAGAGGAGTTTCTTCTTATCCCAACTCCAAAGATCAGCCGATTTACAATTGTTTTCAAGCCCATAATAAGCTTTCCATCCCCCAATAATCCTTTTCTCAATGCTATAATTCCAATTGAACTTGTGGTAAATATCAATTCCAAGATATTTGTATGAAGTCACTTCCTCCAATTTGTTGTTGTCATATACAAAGGTATCATAAGAGATCTTATTGGATTTAATAATCATGACCTTAGTCTTATCAGTATTAACAATCATACCCATATTGGAGCAAAAATCCTTGAGGATTCTTAGTTGGTTTTCAATATCATGGGGACTCCTTTCCATAAGAATGATATCATCGGCACAAAGAAGAATATTGATGACTATACCAGTGAGAGTAGGGTCGACACAACCTGATTTTTCCAAGCATTCTTCTAACTTGTCAATGTATATGCCAAAAAGGGTAGGGGACAAGGGACAACCTTGTTTGACTCTGATATTGCAGTTAATCTCTTTTGACATGACCTCAGTGTTTTTAAACTTAGAAATAACGTTCTCATACATCCTTATGGCAACAACCCTCAACTTGAGAGACGCTTTTATCTCTTCCAACATATTCCAAAGTTTTTTCCTAGGAACCATGTCAAAAGCTTTTCTAAAGTCAAAAAAACAACAAAAAATATTGGTTTTAGTATTGTGGAACTCCTCTGCAATGATCCTAAAGGTAACAAGATGGTCCACAGTTGAATGATATCTCCTAAACCTTTCCTGGCCTTTAGCTCTTTTACCGTGACTTTCTAGCCAAAGGCTAATCTTCTTTTCCAAAATAATTCCATAAAGCTTGGCTAAAATCAAATTAATCATAATGGTCCTATAATTAGAGGGAATGTTTCTATCCCCATTTTTAAAAATAGAAACAATGACGCTTTGCGTCCAGGGTTTAGGGAAGCCTTGCTTGACTGCTAATTTGAAGAGCTTGTGTATGTGAGGGATAAGGATTGGCCCTCCGATTTTAAAAATTTCAGCTTGGTATCCTTCAATGTCCTTAGTTTTCCCATTTGCGAGCCGCTTAACCCCGAACTCTATGTCATCTAAATAAAAAACTTCTTCCTTTGTAGGGACAATAGGAATGGTGTCCATAGCATTAGGGAACTCGTAAAGACTTTTAAGGTAGGAATTATAGTCCCTTAAGGGAATCCTATTATTTTCTTTAGTATTTTGTTTTAGAATTTGGCTCCAGAACTTCTTAGGATCCAACTTGTATAGTTGTGAAAGTTGCTCTTGCCTTTTATTGATATAGTATCTTTTTTTCCCTTTTAATTAGGGCTTTGTACGTATTGATCTTATCGAGTTTTAAGGGCTCATTAGAAGCATCCCTAATGGATTTCCTAGCAATTTTACATTCTTTATCATACCAAGGGTTGGTCGTTCTATTATTTTTTTTATAGGACACCTTGAAAGAGAACTTGTTAATAGAAGTGGAAAGGGTAGTTGTAAAATTATGATAGAGTTCTTCAATGTTGTCCTTATAAGTTAGGAGGTTTAATTTACTATTTAAATACTTTAAGAAAATGTCAACTTTACTTTTGTCAAAGCGCAAATTCCTTTGATTATTAGAATTCTCTTCAATGGTGCTCCTATGCATGGAAAATTTTAGATTTAGGGTTAAAGGTTTATGATCAGAGTCAAGCTCATGGTCATTTAAAAGGTCAAAAGTTGTTATTTGGTTGGAAACAGGGATATCAGATATCACATCATCTACAACACTACTACCTAGCCCATGAATACAGGTCATCTGGTTGGAGTTTGGCCACTTCATTACTCCATTGCAAATTATTAGGTCTTGAGAGCTGCATAGCTTGACCAACTCAGTACCAAACAAGTTATCGATTAGGTCTTCAGAGCTTCTTTTGTAGCTATTAGATAAAAGGTCCTCATCTAGCCATAAAGGATTATGGTTGGACACATTACTTAAAAGAGTAGCTTGTTTAGTTGCAGTCCTAGCATTAAAGTCTCCTAGCAGGAGGATATTAACTTCATTTTTCAAATTATAAATATCTTGTTCTAAATTATTATAGGGACAATTTTTATCTAGATTATTTTTCTTATAAAAAGAAGAATTAATAGGTGCAAAATAAAAAATTGCTATATACATCTTCTTAGCATTGGTGTCTGAAATTTCTATCCAAATGTATTGATTAAGAGGGTCAATCTTATGAAGTTGAATGTGAGGAGAAATGCTCTTTCTAATATAACAATCTATTCCTCCTATCCCTCTATGGTGGGATTTTTCGTTCCATGACGACCACAAGACAAATATTTCCATGCTAGGGACCTTAGACTCCTCATGCTCCCAAGTTTCAGCTAGACAGATAATATCAATATCACTCGGGATCCAACTTATCATAGGACCTTTGCACCATGGAAAGCCACGACAATTCCAAAAAAGGATCCCGAGTGTCCCAAATTCCTATTTATTATTATCCTTCTAGTCTCTATCCCTAACAATAGCTTTTCGATTTCTAATTATTGTCCATTTTCCTTCTTTCCTGGCTTCTTTTACCTTTTGAAATTCCTTCCTTAATTCATCTTGGTCTTCGGGAATGAGGTCTTCATTTATAAATATTCCTGACACTTTTAAGCTCAAAGATTTACTAAGGATGCTATATTTATGGTAATTACAACTTACTTGGACACAGATCAACCTATCTTTGTGATCAATTATTTTTCCTAGCCTCTTTGCTTCTATGAGGTAAGTTGTATCAATTTGTGATTTATTTTTTAATTCTTCTTTTACTATTTCTAGCGTATCCTCCTCTTGTTGTTCTTTTATACCAAAAATTATGAGGTTCAAGGCTCTTTTGTTATGCTCATGGTCCAATTCGATTATCTTATTCATTTCCTCTTTGATGGGTTTGATATCCAATTTATTTTCCATATTATTGAGGGTCAAATTGTTGGTTAGTTTTTCTTCTAGCTCTTTAATCCTATCTCTCAAGTTGTGGTTTTCTTCAACCCCTCCTTCTTGGGGTGATTGTTTATGTTTTTCCATTTCTTGAATTCTATCCTTCATTGTTTGCAATTCACTCTTGAACCCTAAGAATCTATCCTATATTTGAGTTTGAATGGTATCTTTAATTTTTTTATCAATCATTGCCTCTATCTCTATTTGGAGTTTTACATCTTTTTCTTCACTCCTTTTTTCTAATGTTTCTAACTTTATTTGGATTTTGGCATCTCTCTCTTCTCTTCTTTTTCCTACTAATTCCATATAATCGTAAAGGATCTCTAGGGTGATTTTGGGGGGGCTTCCCTTGTTAGGATGANCCATTTCTTGAATTCTATCCTTCATTGTTTGCAATTCACTCTTGAACCCTAAGAATCTATCCTATATTTGAGTTTGAATGGTATCTTTAATTTTTTTATCAATCATTGCCTCTATCTCTATTTGGAGTTTTACATCTTTTTCTTCACTCCTTTTTTCTAATGTTTCTAACTCTATTTGGATTTTGGCATCTCTCTCTTCTCTTCTTTTTCCTACTAATTCCATATAATCGTAAAGGATCTCTAGGGTGATTTTGGGGGGGCTTACCTTGTTAGGATGAGTTTTTGGAATAGGTAATGGAGTGCCCATATTGGAAAGAAGAGAAAAAAAGATGTAACAATTATTATTATGGATTGACTTTATCTCTCATATCAACTTTTACTTATGAAAATTAAAATAAATAAAAAATAAAATATATTTATATCTCTTTACTTAAAATTAAAATTGAATCAAAGTAAAAAGTGACTCACCTCATTTCAGATGTTCAATTGCTCAACCCGTTGAAGAAGATAAAAATAATTTTCGTAAATCGCAAAGAAGTCTGGAGAGACTACAAAGATTATTCTGGGTAAAAAAGGTAAAAACTAAAGAGAAGTATTATTCTCGTTCAAAACCCTAGATATATAATCTTAGAAATAAAATATCTCCTTAAATATATATATAATTAAAAATATATATATATATATATATATATTATTCTCGTTCAAAACCCCAAAGATATAATTTCAAAACCGCAGAGAAGTAGTATTCCCATTCAAAACCCTAGAGAAATAATTTCAAAACCATAGAGAAGAAGTATTATCGTTCAAAACCGTTGAGAAATATTATCCTCGTTCAAAACCATAGAGAAATAATTTCAAAACCACAGAGAAGTATTATTCTCGTTCAAAACCCCAGATATATAATCTTAGAAATAAAATATCTCCTTAAAAAAAATAAAAAATAAATAAATAAGTATTATTCTCGTTCAAAACCGCAGAGATATAATTTCAAAACCGCAGAGAAGTAGTATTCCCGTTCAAAACCGTAGAGAAGTATTATTCTCGTTTCAAAACAGCGGGAATCAAATTCAATTAGTATAGTTAAAAGAAGTAGTGGATGATCACAAGGATGTCAGTTTATCATAGATCTTGAAAGAAAAAAAGCGCATAAGTACAAGAATAGGAGACTTTGACATAGACTGTGTCTTGGATGAAGAGACACAAGTGAACATTATGACAGAAAGCACTTGGGAAATTTTGGGAAAGCCTACTGTGGTACCATCACTGGGAAGGATCGACTTGTTTAAAGGAAAGATGATAACCCTATGTGGAAGAGTTACTAACATACCTATTATCATCCATGGAACATAGATTCAAGAAGAATTTGAAGTTATTAGGTTTGTTGAGAACAACGCCCCTTTTCCTCTTTTGTTAGGAACGACTTGGATCAAGAAGGATCAAATCAAAAGGAAAGAAAATGAAGAAGCTACATAAAAGAAAAAGAAAGAACTAAGGCATTCCATAGCTATAAGAATAGATCGACTGATGAAAGAAAGAGAAGTTGAGTTGAAGCAACAAAATGCAAGAGAATTAGCTATCGAGGTTGAAAGAATGCAAGAAGGTTTTAAGGACCTATCCATGCAAGAAATAAGAAAAACCACCCCGGAGTTAATAAAAGAAGAGGTATTACCTTTAAACCCTTTAAAATCTCATCATTAGTGCGAAGCTACTACACTAAGAGAAGATAAGAATAAGAATGGAAAGAGGAATCCAGACACTCACATCACAGGAAAGAAGGCAAGGAAGCTCAGTAAGAAAAAATACAAGTTAGAAAAACTACAGGAATTTCTAGAGAAGACTTCGCAGGAGGCAAGCTTGCAGGCTCTGAACCTCGTCGGAACAGCAGAACCACACAGAATGGAACTTCGCCTCGGCGAAGCTATATGATCATTGGAGGTGCCCTGACCGTTAGAGTGACGCTCCGAATGGCTAAGAAACG
>JASDQU010106785.1:106112-120129 GCA_032191745.1 Picea mariana | reverse complement strand
AATGATCATTGCACACATCCTAAAGGGGATACGTGTAGAAGGAAGCTAATTGGGACAAACCCCGGCATTGAAGAACAACGATTTCAAACTTGGTGACAAAAAGAACTACGTGATTATCACACCCCACATATATCTAATGAAGACGAATGGGAAGAAGCCTCGCATCATCTCCCATCCTTGGATAAAGGAGCTCTCGAAGTCCATGATACTCAATGTGATGAAGATCCCTCACTTTGGCCAACATCAGGAGGTTAACACTTGCGTTAAACTCCTATTGGCGTGCTATCATGGACAATCTATGTGTCTCAAAAGGCGCATTACTATGGATTCGATGTTGATCCACTTGATCATAGGACTAAGCATGGAGGGCCTCGACCCTCCGCAATTATACCCAGGGAAGACCTCGGATCGTTCCTTGGCACATCGCATTAAGGAGGCATACGACGAAGTTGAGAAGGGAAAGTGAGGCTACAAGGTAGCCTCCATCCAGGATGGCACAGTGCGCCTAGATTCTCAGCTCATCGTTGGCAATCTCGTCCGAAATAACTGCCCCACGCAGGTCACCAGGTTCATGGTGGACCTAGTAGGAAAATGCATGGAAGGGATGCAAATGAATTGGGCGAGCTACCTCGTCAACGAGCTCGAGAAAGACTGTCATGAAGCGCATGATCAAGGATACAAGTTCCATTTTATCTGGTTGTTGGTGTTGATCGCATTTGTCGCTTGGAAAATGTTGGATGGAGCATCCTTCCCGGAGATAGAACCATTAGAGTCGTTGGTCGCAAGGTTCTCGACCCTATGGTACATGAATGACATGTCAAAGTTGTGGCAGTCGAATGCGGTGTTCCACGCCTACTATCAGCAGCTGAAGGTTTCTATTGAGTCCTTCCCACGCATGACTCCGTGAACATTGCACCAGTACAGACCGGTGGCTAAGTTTCGTGCAGATCGACATTTCATTTATATCATTGCACGTAGGGATGAGAGCAAGGAGCAATTACAATCTTAATATAATATGACCGATGAAGATATAGAGGATATCACCAAGGAATGGTCGACAGAGTTCCTTATACCGGTTGATGATGTAGAACTCTCCAACCCCAACATCATAGGAAGCCCCTTGGTCACCCAGGTCGACCATGTCGAACAAACTAGCGTGAAGAAGAAGAAGAAAAAGGAGGAAGTTCAAAACATAGAAATTGATGAGGAGGAAAATGCATCAGAAGAAAGTAGATCTGACTCGCCCATAGGAGGAGGAGGAGGAGGAGACGAAGTAAATCAAGAAGGAGGAAGGGAAGAATGAGAAAAGAAATGAGAAGGCGAAGTTACACCACCGAAGGAACCCCTACTGAGGCCGAAACATCAAAGAAGAGGATTTCTTTTCAGCAGAAACCCTCAGCAAGAAAGAAGACTCACGCCAGTAATCCCCAGTTGGAAGCCACCTTCACAGAAGATGATATAAGCCTAGTCTATGGAGTTATGGAAGATGCATCCAAGGACCTATTATAGAGATATGGCGTGAAGCAAGAGGATATGTATGTAAGAGTTGAGAAGGAACTGCAAGAAATTCAGCAATCCATTCAATTGAGCCGCGCAGTATCTATTGCACCTTCCTCGTCGAAGACTGTAGAGTTGGGGGATGAACCCACCCAACTTAGAATATTAGAAGATGAAATAGAGGCTCGACTTCAGCGAGTCCAAGAAGAAAAGGAGCAGGCTATAAAATCCTTGAAGAAAGATAAAGAGGAGATCTCGGAGAAACTGCGAGTTGCGCAGTATTGTGTAACCGCGTATGAAAACGAGAGAGATGAGTTCTAGGAAATGATTGAGGGAGACAAAGCACAAATACAAAAGTAAAAGGACCATTTTCTCATTGAGGAGACTGCAGTCAAGGAAGTGATAAGAAAAGAACTTCGCTCTATGCCAAGCTTGGCACAGGAGGAACACAAAGCAATTGAGGGCCAAGTGACGAAGCTCGTTGAGGCCATCCAGTAGCTTCAAGCAAAGGTAACAGAGTTGGAGCTTCAAGTAGTACCAAGCACTCCACAGGAAGTGTGCGACGAGAGGGAGGAAGTCGCTAAGAGCACAATTGGAAGGATCAAGATCATCGCCTTAGAATGCAACTAGCTAAGCAACAAAAGCATGCAAACCTACGAACGCCTCACAGAATACCCAGAGCTTAGGAATTTGGAAGAAAAACTACAGGAGGCGCAATAGTAGACACTGACAGTACAAGCACAGATGAAGTCACTCACTACGGTCGAGAGAATGAAGAGATCACAAGAACAGTGCGCATCCCAGCARCAGATTACTGCCATCCAAGGCAGAGTCATGGAGGTCACACGGAGGCTACAACTAGTGCAGGAGGAATTTTGTGCGGTGTTTTAAGAGATTGAAGGGAAAGAATAACAACTGGAACAAGTAGCTGCGACAGTGGAACAACACTTGGAAGGGCCTGTTACAGAGAAAATGATCCAGGATTTCACTGAGCAGGAAGCTCAGGCGAAGCACCAAGTTGAGGCAGCTCGAGCCAGGATCGAGGTCTTCAAAGCAACACTGCCCAGATCTTAGTGACTTGGTATGAGTCACAGGTGAGTGTTGGGGGCCTGTTGCCCTCGACCAAGTTTTGAGTAAACATTGGTTAGGATTTGCCACTTTTGGTACTTCGACGCAACAGTCAAAGATGGAGCACCCAGGCGGAGCTCAAATCATGGGATATCAATTATTTTTCGGGCTTGTGGACCCAGCATGGCATTCATTAGGGTTTATGTAATGGGTTATGGGATGTCGGCCCATGGGTGTAGCCATGTTTAGGCCTTTTTGTAAATGTATAAATATGAAAGGGTGTAATGTAGAAGTAGGAAGTTGCTAAGTGCAGGCGAATGTAAGTAGTTATGTGCTAAGTCAATAGTTGAGTGCAAGAGACAAGTAGTTTTGAGTTGCTTTGTGCAACATAACATGTATGTAAGGCTCTCTTCTTAATAGAGGAGTTGGCTCTGTGCCTTGACCTGATTTTGGGGAAGGTGGATCTAGTGCACAGTGTGCAAATCACCTGTCGAGTGTGAAGCTTGGCTCTGTGTCTTAGTGCACAGAAACAGACAAATGTAAGAGATTGAAGAAGACTAATAAAGAATAAAAAGCCATTGGTGGACATAGCCCCACACTGGGGTGAACCATGTAAATCTTGTGTTGATGGTTTGATTTGTGCTATAATGTTTATAATGTGAATTTTCTTAGTGCAATAAATGTTATGAATGATAAATAGATCTATGAATGCTTAGTTCTTCATCTATATTGAATGTGATAGACCTAACTTATGTTTCTAAGTGTGATGTATATTTTTTCATTGTTACTACGTTGATCTTTACTTAGGGTTTGATCTGCGGTGTGAATAAAACTAATGAACTAATGTGAGTTTCTCCTAAGTACTCTGCGAAGTGTTATAATGACATATCTATGTCCCATCTTGTTTACAGACACTTGAGTCTTGTAACCCCCCCTACCTCTACCTCGGGTGATATTGAATCTACTTCGCAGGTGTTTCCGAAAGGGCTGGTAGTTAGGGTTTTGTTGGTGCGTTGAACCCTGGGTCTGACCCTGTGCCAACAAGAAGAAACAATTCAAGAATATTTCTCCAGAATATCACAATTCAAAGAACAACTAGAAGAAATTGAAGATATTATAGATGAAGACAAACTTATAATGACAACCCTTAATGGTCTCACAAGACCTTGGGATGCATTCATCCAAACTATTTGTGCCAAAAAGGAGAAACTACAATTTGACAGTCTTTGGGAAGAATGTGTTCAAGAAGAAGCAAGAGTAGCTAACTGAGAAGCATTGCTATCAAGAGAAGAAGATCAATCCCTAGATACTCATACTAAAGGAGGAAGAAATAAGTCTTACTTACAAAAAGAAACTCATAAGGAGTCTCACCCCCAAAGAAAATTCATACATAAAGAATCTCATCCAAGGAGATTCTAGAAGTTTGAGAAAGGGAAAAGAAGAGAAAAATATTTCTCATCCTACCAATGTTACCATTGTGACAAAATGGGACATATTTCTAAGCATTTTCCAGCTAGACGAGAAGAATACAAGAAGAGAAACAAGAGGTACCATTCCCATACAATTGAAGATGAAGATCAACCCTCAAAGATGATGAAAGAACAGATTGAAGACTATGTCTTAATCTATACTCTCTCAGGATCAGTATCACCTGGTGAGGACACTTGGCTCATAGACAGTGGTGCTTCCAAGCACATGACAGGTCAAAGAGACATTCTCTCTTTCCTTACAGAAAAGAAGCTTCCCCATAAAGTTACACTTGGAGATGATTATAAATACCCTATCAAGGGAGTAGGAGAATCAAACTACAAGCTTGATTCAAGGACCCCAATGAAGATGAAGGATGTACTATATGCACCAGATTTGACAAAGAACTTACTCTCCATCTCAGCTTTAGAAAATAAAGGCTTCAGAGTTTCCTTCATAAATGGAGAAGTTCTTATGTGGGCCAAGGTAAAAACCATGGAAGAAGCAATTGTTATTGGAAAAGAAGAAGGTGGCTTGTATAAGATAAAGGGTCACTCAGAAGCGGCCTTGACCCATTCCATTGAGAATCCATGTGAAATTTGGCATAGAATATTGTCTCATATCAACTACAAATCATTACCATATGTAAGCAAGGCAGTAACAGGTCTACCAGAATTCAAGGTTGACCATGAAGGAGTGTGCAATGGATGTGCACAAGGAAAGAACATCAAGAACCCTTTCTGGAAGAGAGACAGTAAAGCAGAAGGAGTCCTAGAGCTCATTCACTTAGATGTATGTGGCCCAATTCCATCAACCTCCATCAATGGGTATGTATACTATGTATATTTTATTGATGACTATTCTCGTAAAACCTGGGTTTACTTTCTAAAATCAAAAGATGAAGTGTTCAGTAAATTCAATGAATTCAAAGCCTTGATAGAGAATCCTTCTAAAAGAAAGATCAATATACTCAGGTCAGATAATGGAGGAGAATACACCTCAAAAGATTTTGCAAAATTTTGCAAAGATGTCAAGATCAAGAGGGAGCTCACTACTCCCTACAATCCTCAACAAAATGGTGTAGCAGAAAGAAAGAACAGAACTATAATGGAAGTAGTGAAGACCATGATCCATGATCAAGATCTTCCAATGCACTTATCGGCAGAAGCAAAAAAAACAATAGTGTATGTAAAAAATAGATTGTCCCATAGTGAACTTGGGTTCAAGACCCCTAAAGAGATGTTCTCTGAAAAGAAGCCCGAAGTAAGCCATCTCAAAATATTTGGATACCTAGTATTTGTACACATCCCAAAAGAGAAGAGAACCAAGTTGGACCCTTCAGGAAAGAAGGGAATCTTTGTTGGATACTGTGATGTCTCCAAGGCCTTCAGAGTTTATATACCAAGTTACCATCATATTGAGATCAGCAGGGATGTAATCTTTGATGAATATGTAGCACTCAAGAAATCAAGAAGATGCCATCTTGAAGAAGTATATGAAGAAGAACTTGTGGCTCCTAGAGTTACAGAACCAGYGAGGGAAGTCATAACTTCCCCTGATGAGGAGATTCTAGAATATCATGACATAATAKAATATCAAGAACCTCCCTAGATGACGATATCCCACAAGAGAAATCCAACCTGGGTAAGGGAAATTATTCAATATGAAGAGAAGTATGGTGCCCCTGAAGGAACCATGAGACAAGTGAAGAGACCCAAGCCATTCTCYAGTTATATGGATTTGATGTGAAATATCTTAGAGAAGGATCCTACTTGCTTTGAATAAAGAATGGGCAGATGCCATGACAGAAGAATACCAATCCATCATAAAGAATGATGTATGGAAAATAGTTCYCARACCGAAGAGCAAGGATGTGGTATCTTCCAAATGGATTTTCAAAATAAAAAATGTTGTTGATGGAAGTATTGAGAAATATAAAGAAAGGTTTGTTGCTCATGGATTTTCTCAAAAGGAAGGCATTGATTATGAAGAGACTTTTTCTTCTGTAGACAGATACACTTCAATCAGAACCATCATAGCCCTTGCAGCTAAGATGAAGTGGAAGTTACACCAGATGGACGTGAAAAAATATTTCTTGAATGGTGTCATTGAAGAAGAAGTGTATATAGAACAAACTCAAGGGTTTGAAGTTGAAGACATGAAGACTCATGTCTGCAAGTTGAAGAAGGCTTTGTACGGATTGAAGCAAGCTCCTAGATCTTGGTATGGAAGGATTAACAGTTTCCCGACGAGCTTGGCTTTTACCAAGAGTAAAGTTGATTCTAACCTTTACTTCAAGGTTATGAATGATGAGACTGTAATATTGCTGATGTATGTGGATGACTTATTCTTAACTGGAGAAGAAAATCTCATCATTGATTGTAATAAGAAGCTCGCTGCAGAGTTTGAGATGAAAGACCTTGGCCTAATGCACTATTTCTTATGTCTTGAGGTCTGGCAGAGCCTAAAGAATATATTCCTTAACCAAGGGAAGTATGTAGTTGAAATACTAAAGAGATTTGATATGTTGGAGTGCAAGTCCATGAATACACCCATGGAAACAAAGTTGAAGCTCCTGGTTGACACTTCGTCAAAATTGATTGATGCTATGTTGTACAGATAGATCATTGGATCGTTGATGTATCTGACAAACACCGGGCTAGATATATGTTTTTTTGTGAACACCTTGAGTCAGTTTCTGGTAGAACCCAGACGTGTTCACCTGGTTTCTACAAAACATGTGATGAGATACCTTAAGGGTACATTAGATTGTGGTATCATTTATAATGGAGATCATGACTTCAAACTGAGTGGTTATACTGATTCAGATTGGGATGGAAGTATCTATGATAGAAAGTGCACTTCAATATGTTGTTTCAGCCTGGGGTCATCCATGATCTCATGGCAGAGTAGGAAGCAATCAAGCATTTCTCTCAGCACGGCAGAAGCAAAATACATTGATGCATGTTCCGCTAATTGTGAAGCCATATGGATTCAGAAGTTGTTGACAGGTTTGTTTGATCTGGATATGGAAGCAACCATGATCCTATGTGATAACCAAAGTTGCATAAATATGACAGAGAACCCAGTGTTCCATGACAAGTCAAAACACATAGAGATCAAATATCATTACATTCGTGATATGGTGCATAGGGGAGCCATAAAGCTCTAGTATGTTAGCACGGATGAACATGTTGTTGATGTGTTGACCAATCCTCTATATCATGTAAAGTTTGAGCACTTTCAAGATAAGATTGGTGTAGTCCATAAAGACCTCTCTCGAAAGGGGGAGTAGTGTTTTGTTGCCAGCCTCGTGCTATGATGGCAGCCTAGTGCTGAATATTTCAAGCTTTTTGTTGATGTTGTTGTGTTTCCCTCCTCGTGATGTGATGTCAGCCTAGTGATAAAGATTTCCATCTTTGTGTTGATGTTGTTGTGTTTCCAGCCTCGTGTTGTGATGCCAGCCTAGTGCTGAAGATTTCCATCTTTGTGTTGATGTTGTTGTGCTTCTAGCCTCGTGCTATGATGCCATCCTAGTGTTGAAGATTTCCATCTTCGTGCTGATGTTGTTGTGTTTCCAGCCTCATGTTGTGATGCCATCCTAGTGCTAAATATTTCTAGCTTTGTGTTGATGTTGTTGTGTTTCTAGCCTCGTGCTGGGATGCCAGTTCGTGTTGAAGATTTCCAGCCTAGTGTTGATGTTGATGATGCTCCAGCCTTTGTGATGTGATGTTGTTGTTATTGATGATGATCTATTAGTGTTATACTAATCCATGTTGATGCAGATGATGATTCTATTCTATCTCCCTACTGTGAATGATGATGTTGATGATGAGAAAAACTTTCGATGATTTATAGATATGCCAGTTAATGTTCCAGACATTGTTTATGTTGTTTTCCTCTCTCTCTCTCCTGATGATGTTGTAGAATACCCTTCTTGTTAAGGGGGAGTGTTGAAATATTGTAACTACAAAGAGTATTCTATTTATTATTGATTTATTATTCATTAGATCAATCCCCTTTTGTGGATTGATCATGTCGGGCATTGTAATTGACCAAATCCCCTTTTGCGGATTGGCCAAAACCTAATTGTAATTTGCAAATTAAGAAGTTTACCCCCAGGCAAATTAAAGTGGTTCTAACCACCCAGAAAGACAAGTCGGCCTTGCCCAGTGAAGAGACACCTTTTCAGAGATTTCCAGTTTGTATAAATAAAGGAATCCAACACCTCATTTTTTCACTCTCACTCATCTCACTCATCTAGTGCGCAAGTATTGAAGGAATCCGTAGTTACCGATTTCCAGAAGAAGTAAGAGAGAGAGGCACATTGCTTAGTGGAGGATATTCTCTAGTGTTTGGTTTATTGTCTTGGCATTGTATTGACTATCTATATTAAGGAAGTTTTTTTTGAGTTTTCTTCCCCATGAGGGTTTCCCAGTATAAATGTTGTGTATCTTGTGATTGTGTTTCTCTCAATGATCCTATCTATGTTATGGTTATCTAGTAAATTGAAAAGAAACCTAATAATATCTTAAACTTTAACAATACAACTAGACAGAACTCAAGTAAAAGTTATTGGAGAACTCAAAGATGTCATGCTCTTAATGACTACACACCCAAAATTTGTTCAAGTAATTGACATCATTGCAATGGATATATCGAAAGCTTATGTATTTCTACTTATTCGAGATTGGTCCTACAAGTTGAATGGATACTTTAGTGCAGGCTGGGCTCACCTCTAGTTTCCATTAAAGGGACATGAAAACATGATTAGGATCGATAGGGAAAGGTATCTCAAACATGTTGTCACTGATTTAGAAGCCTTCAATGAACCCTCGTCGACAAATTTCCCCATGCTAGGCAACTACTCCCACGTTTCTGATTTTGGCAATTTCTCCCCTCTCTCATATGATGTGCCTCTTACTCAAAACTTCAAAATGAGTTTTCTAGTAAATATACTGGTAGCAGCAGAACAAAGCCTCTTCTGTCAAGAACCTCTATTGGAAACCACAGACAAAGTATATGGACGGGAGGAACATATTAGACATGAAGAAGCTAATTATTTTTGCTCGTCGGTTTGGACCCTGTACTTTGATGGGTTTAAATCACAAGAAGGATCAAGAGAAGGATGTATACTCATTGACCCCAAGGGGAAACGGAATTTCCTGTACTGCAGACTAGAATTTGAATGCACTAATAATATTGTCAAGTACGAAGCTTTAGTGCAAGGACCAAATAAATCCATAGACTTAAACGTTAAATAACTAAAGGTTTTTAGGGACTCTGAAATTATCGTTAGGAAAGTAATGAATACTATACATTGCAACTCTCCCCACTTGAGGAATTATCAACAAGAAGTGCATAGGATAATAGAACATTTTGAGGCCTTCAATGTTACAATGATTCCTAGGAAAAGGAATACTCTTGTTGATTTCCTAGCCATTGTTTCCTCGAGGCCATCCCCTTTAGAAGACTATGAATCCTCTCAGTTCACTGTGGAACTACTCTACAAACCATCAGTGCCCAAGAATATTTCTAATTGGAAGGTCTTTGAAGGACATGAAAAAATTATAGACTTCCTAACCAATCGGGAAAATTTTAAATACCTAGCTATTCATGATGAAGTATTCCAGGAGCAGCTAGTAGAAACCAATTTCCATGAACAAAGAGGTGAAACATGTCACTCTAGTAACAAACCAAAGTTTCACACGATACTGAAAGGGGTAGCGAATTTGGAGAACCTCTTTGACTTGAGGGAAAGATTTAAAGGGTCAAAAAACACAAATACATGGAGCTCGTGTCCCATGTACGAGATTATAAATCTAGGAACCCCGGAAAAACATAAGAATATAAATCTAGGCAAGACAATGTCTAAAGAAGAAAGGAAAGCCTATCTTCAAATTTTCAGAGAATATCAAGATGTTTTTGCATGGTCCTACCATGATATGAAAACTTATGAAACTCGCATTATCCAACACACAATCCCATTAAAATACAGAGTAAAACCCTTCCAACAGAATCTGCAGAAGTACAACCCATCTCTGGAACCCCTCATGTGTCAAGAGTTAAAAAAAAACTACTAGATGATAAAATTATCTTTCAGGTTAGACACTCTGCCTAGGTAGCAAATTTGGTTCATGTTAGGAAAAATTCTGGGGAAATCCACCTATTTATGGATTTCAGAAACCTCAATAGAGAATCAGAAATGGATAACTACCCAATCCCACCAATGGAACAACTCTTGTAGACCGTGTCTGGTTCTAAAGTATTCTCCCTTTTAGATGGGTTTTCAGGCTACAACCAGGTTCGAGTCTCAGAAGAGGACCGATTGAAAACTACCTTCTGAACCAAGTGGGGAACTTTTGCTTATAAACGCATGCCCTTTGGGTTGATTAACATAGGAGAAATCTTCCAAAGGGCCATGGATGTAACTTTTTGGGGATTGATCAACAAGTGTGTAGTAGTCTATTTAGATGACGTGACTATGTATTCAAAGAATAGAGAAGATCACATCCAACATCTAACCCAGATTTTCAAAAGGTGTAGGAAATATGGTATATCTTTAAACCCTAAGAAAAATATCTTTGGTGTTGAGGAAGGGAAAATACTAGTTCATATTATATCTCAAGCAGGAATTCGCATAGACCCATAACAAATTAAGCCAATAACTTAGCTTCCCTTACCCCACAACAAAAAGGCTATGCAATCCTTCTTTGGGAAAATCAATTTTGTGAGGAAGTTCACCCTCGATTTCGCTGAAACTATCAAACCCTTACAAAAAACGATTTGCAAGGATGTTGGCGTTAAGTGGGATGATGAGCGAAAATATGCTTTCAACAATATCAAGACTGCAATATCAAGTGTTGGTGCTGCAAAGTCCCGACTTTAGCAAAGATTATTTCCTCTATATTTTTGCCTCTGACCAATCTTTAGCTGCAGTATTGAATCAAAAGGATGATGAAAACAATGAGGCATTGGTCTCATTTATGATAACTAATCTCCATGGGGCCGAACTGAATTACCCTGCTATAGACAAATAGGCTTATACGGTGTACAAAGCAGTAAAACACTTCAAATCTTATATCCTAAAGAATCACACCAAATTCATCATGCCTCATCCTACGGTCTGATCCCTATTCACTCAACATGAGATGATGGAGAGAAGAGAAAATTGGATGGCAGTTTTCCAAGAATTTGGTCTAGATATAAAACCTGCCAAACTATTTAAGGGACATGGATTGTGTAAACTAGTCGCAGAAGCTCAAGACTAAGTAAATGAAGACCTCATCTGGGAGAATGAATTGGTGTTATGGTGTAGTGAGGCTTTATATGTTCCCCCAGGGAAGGAGTCTTGGTATGGAAAACTAATTTATCTCCTGCATCACAGGACTTGCCCAGAAAACCTAAACCCTAAGGAAAGGAGAGCTCTCAGACTGAAGTCGGCACAATATCGGCTCATGAATTTGGTGCTCTTCCGCATAAATTATGATGGGGTATTTTTAAGATGTCTCGAATCTGAAGACACAAACAAGGTTTTGAAGGAGCTCCATGATGGTCCTGAAGGTGGACACTTTGCAAGGAATACCACCGATCACAAGATACTTAGAGTCGGCTATTACTAGCCTACTCTGTTTAGAGACGCTCATACATACGCTAGAAACTGTAAAAATTTTCAAACAAGCGTGGGGAGGGAAAAGAGAGCAGTTGTCCCACTCCAACCAGTGGCCATATCCAGACCATTTGAGAAATGGGGATTAGATTTCATAGGGGAGATTACCCCAAGTTCTTCAAAAGAACATAGATTCATACTGACTGTTATGAACTATTTTACGAAATGGGCAGAGGCCATCCCTCTGACCCACGTGAACGAAAAGGTGGTAATACAATTCATATAACAACAGTTGATCACAAGGTTTGGTATGTCTTTTTTTCTTGTTTTTGACAATGTTGCTTACTTTTCTTCCACCCTATTAACAAAGTTCTCTCTAGAAAAAGGAATCATAATCAGGTACTCTACAAAATACTATCCACAGGGGAATGGAGTGGCAGAATCAACCAATAAGAACTTAGTGAGGATCTTGAAGAAAACAATTGCATACAATCAGAGGAATTGGCATAGTTCGCTTCATAATTCCTTATGGGTCGATAGAGTCACACCTAAGGAAGCTATAGGAAACTCCCCATACTTTCTCGTATACGAACAAGAAGCCATTCTCCCGAATGGGCTATATCTTCCATCTCTTCATCTTTCTTAGGGATCTAGAGGACAACCCTCATCAGTTATTCAAAAAAAATTGATACCCTCCTCATGCCGGAAGAGGAAAGGGAGAAAGAAAAATCAAAGTTATTTGCTCATTAACAGATAGTTAAAACATGGTTTGACAAGCATAAGGCCAAAGAGAATAATTTTGAAGTAGGAGACTTAGTCCTGAAATGGGATAGAGTGAATGAATCGAACGGAAAACATTCAAAGTTTTAGAATATGTGGCTCGAAACTTTCCAGGTAGTCGAGAAACTTGGGGCAGGCACGTATCGATTGAAAAATATGAGGGGGGAACCTAATGCCCTCCCAGTGAATGGCCAAGCCCTAAAACAATATTTTTGTTAAAAAAAATGTGTGTTTGTGTGTATGTGTTTTCATGTTTTTCTATGATTAGGATAAATGTGTAGGTGCAAGGTAGACTGATTGCAGAGTATTTTATTTATTTTTTCTTTTGTGTGATATTTTTGTACAATAAATTCATGTTCTACAAAGCATTGGTTGAAATTAATCAATATGGTGTAGCAAACTTTGTTCCTGACTCACGCTTACGTGCAACACAAGAAACGTTGGGCAAATTGATTTTCTTAAAAGAGTTTTGTATCTAACCTTTACAAATAAACGACCTTGGCAGGTGATGAAGTGTCCTCCTGGTGGTCCGGTAAAACCTAAAGGGGAAACATGGAAAGTCATAAAGGACCACATGTGCCTTTAGACAGAGATGGGAAGGATTTCACCTTAACCATGTCATCTTGTAGATAATAGACGTCCTCCTCTCCCACTCACTCAGGGCATCTTTGCCAAAAATAAATCAATTATATCAAATGAGTGAAAAGTAGGAGAGGGTATGTAGATAACTTTGTCGGAGCTATAGATGCTCGATGGAAGTGGAGAAAGCTCTCTAATGTTGGGGTGACTCCGTCAGGGCTATGGACGCTCGCTGGCAATGGAGAAACACCGCAACAAGTGAATGATGATAACTAAAAGGCCCGGTTTCATTGAATTCTTTACTCATTTTTTGTCAAAAGGGGGCATGGGTCACGGTCAAGAGGAACGAAGGTGGAATAAATGTTGAAAATCCATAGGTGGGCATGGATTCATGAACCGAGGGACTTGTAAATGAAAGGATAGGAGATACTTTGATAGAAGCAAAACTAGTTAAGTTCTTAACCAACTTTTTCATCAGCTAAGCCTGGGGAGGGAACAAAGATTTTTATTTCGCCCAGTAAATCGCCATTTGTTGAGCCCTCAACACACCCTAATTTTTTTTATGATATTTTGTCACTTTTGGATACCACTTTTTTTCTTGTACCATCTGTATTGAGTTCACTATGGGGGGCTGGTTTATTTTTTGTTTCATGACTCTTATCGATCAAATCGGATTTTTTTGAAATTTTTAAATGAAACTTTGTGTCTAAAGGAACTTGGCATCCTAACTAAGAATCTGCAGCTAACATTTTGACTAACGTGCTTGTGTTCGACGTCGGAAAAATTCAAGCAGGTATAGTCGCCACACAATTACACTAATCGTCGATGTACCATCGACATTGGTAGAAGACGGAGTTGATTTGCGTGAGTTATTTGCCATGAATATTCAAGGGATATATGATCCCCATCAGCGTCGATAAAGTACGAGAGGAAAAGACATTGAAAAAATACTTAAAACCCACTGATAGTCATTAACCGATGTGCTTTCTCGGTGTCGGGGAAATATAGAAGGGTTAA